>VKOC01004252.1:0-40114 GCA_009364415.1 Spea multiplicata
CTATCAAGCCCAGGCAGCCAGTACATGCTGGAACCTGGGGATGATAGGAGTGTGATTACAGCCTCCCTATGCCATGCTACCACCACCCCCCCACTTACACATTCATGCTATCACGCACACACACTCATTTGCAAACATGTAAATAGTCATTCATTCCATTAATCACACATACTTGCTCAAAAATCCTCCCCCACCCCTTACCTGAACTGCAGACTTCTGCAGGGTCCCGGCTGTGCAAGCAACTTCTCTGGTCCCGCCCCCCAGAGGAAGGAGGGGGCAGAGTCATGTGACGACTCTGCTGGGTTCCTGTTCTCCTGCTGCTAGTACAAGAGGTGGAACTCGCGACCAAAGCACTGGTAAGCAGCCCCAGGCCTTTTTTCCAGCTGTTTGAGGTCTGATTATAAGACAACCTCGATTATAAGACGCATTTGCTTGTCCTTGTCCTATAATCGAGCGAATACGGTACTTTTAAGGGCTTTTCTTCTCTTTTTTCTAGGGGAACTGTTTTTGTTTCAATAAAAAACAGCAAGTATATCTGCTAGAATATATGTTTAGGGTCTCTATCCATTAATCTGATGGTGATCTCTGAGGTCTGGAAAGACCATGAATAGATATTCTAGCAGATTTTCTTGGTGCTTTCCATTACGGGTTAGTTAAAATGATACAATTTCTTGGGTAACTTGGCTAATCCTCAGGTATTAATGAGGCTAAAAAACAGAATTTTCTAAATACAAAAGCACAATTTACACGTTAATAAAAAATTAAAATAAACACAGAGGTATTGGGGATTTTTCTCAGCCGTACATTAGCTGGACTAGCAGAGATAATAGACAGATAAGGTTCGGTCAGAGCATCTTTGGTCAGTTTACTCCCTGGTTAGAGGGGCCATAAAACCATTTGACAGATGCCAGATCCATGAAGGTGTCAAATTTTCACAGGAAGGGGGGCGTGGCTAGCACTCAATGGAGCAACACGTGTAGCTGCTGAGCTCCAAGCAACACGTGTAGCTGCTGAGCTCCAAGTCTTTCTTTCTTTTAAGCTACCGAAAGGGTGTTAAAATTGGACATGGGCAAGCACTCGAGGGCGGTGAATACTCCCAAACCCCAAACGGGGTTAAGGAGAAACACTCCAGCACCTCAGGGGACCTACAAGAAATAAAAGAAAATCTTTTGCAACTTGGTGACCGCGTGGTAGCCTTGGAAGAGGAGCGGGAGAAGATAAACGACACACAGGACGACATCTCTACAACGGTCTCCCATCAACAGGACACGGTCGCACCACTACTCCAGCAGATGGAAGACCTCGATAATAGAGGATGGCGGTCTAACCTTCGCATCCGGGGTCTTCCGGAGTCTGTCCCTACTGCGGACATAATGTCCACTCTCACGTCCATCTTCAACAAGAACCTGGACAGACCAGCGGATTCCCTGATTGCTCTTGATCGCACTCATAGGGCGCTTAGACCCAGAGGTCCCGACACACAACCTCCACGCGATATAACATATTGCCTCCACGAATACCGCACTAAGGAATTGATTCTACAAAAATGCAGATCAAAAATGCCTATCCAGTAGGAAGAACACACCATCTCCATTTTTCAAGATTTATCACCCATCACACTTCAGACCAGACGGATGCTGCGCCCACTCACCTCTATGCTTCGCGAGGCTTCTATTTTCGTATCAGTGGGGATTCCCTTTCCCCTTGATCGCTCAAAAGGGTACTCAAGCAGTGATATTGCGCCATCCTACAGACCTACCTGACTTCTTGGGCTCCCTGGATCTCCCTCCACTGGACCTGCCGGAGTGGTCGTCTTCACTACACAAGCCCTCCATTACACCACTACCGAAAACTGGCTGGTCATCTCTTCTACAACGCCGCCAACGTCACAGACGGAACATACAGACTGACTCGGGAAATGGCTGAGTAATTTCGCCTTTTTCGTCAGTCTCCACCATCTTTCTATCACACGTGGACTGGCCCACTGCTGTTCCTCCATGCGGGCCGTTAAATATCTCACGTTTGACTCTTTTCTTTTTTTTTCTAATACCATTTTACATGTGCCTCAGATCTCTTTTTATTTATGTTTTATCTCGATATGACACTTTTTGCATACGCTTATATTTGAATGCATCTGCCCATGTCTCCATGGACGCATCTACACATTAACACTTGGGCTGCTATGGCCCTTTGACTACACACCCTTCACACATACTTCCACACTCGAAAGCCTCCCTCGGGGTGCACATCACTCCCTACATCTACACATTTTCATTGCTTTTTGATCCCAGTCTCGAACATACTCCCCTTCTCCCACTATTTTTCTTTATTTTTCTATTGCTTTACTGACACTTCATTTACACTAGCCATGTGCACGTCCTGCTACTATGGACCCCCCAGAGCCTACCACTCAGGGCTCCACTGGACTCTGTTTTGTGGTCTATGTCCATCTTGGCCATAATGCTCACTTGTTGATGCCACGGCATCCAGCTCTTATTACTTTAATGAGAGTGTGTTTTGTTTTTTGTTGTTCTGTTTCCTGCTCCGATACTGTTGCTCACGCCGGTTCTTACCGGTAATTGTATTACCTTGCTGATGTGCCTACACGGTTCTGCCAGACACCATCCATATGATGATGCTTGATCCTATTACATTGATCTCCCTCAATATCAGGGACCTTAATAAACCCGAACAGAGATCCAAACTATTTGCTGAACTCCGTCGCATTAAATCCAAAATACCTTTTATTCAAGAAACACATTTTAAAGCCACTAAGGAACCCAAATTGACTAATAAACACTTTACCTCCTCTTTTACGTCTAGTAACCAGACTCTAATCTAAAGGAGTAGCTGTCCTTCTTCACAAACACTTGCCCTTTTGCAAATTGGATAGCTGGCAGGACTCAGAGGACAGGTACATTTTTATTAAAGGGTTTTTAGGTACCCATAAGGTGACCTTAGCGAATATTTATGCTCCCAACCGTCATCAGTCTAAATTTCTCACTATGGTTTTGAAGAAATTAATGGACTTCCAAGAGGGTATGACAATTTAAGGGGGCGCCTTAAACATGACTTTCCACCCGTGCTTGACAATTCCTCTGGCACTTCTTCTGTCCCTCATACTCAAATCAACTGGGTTAAGAGGCTGCTGCATATGGCACAGCTCATAGATGTTTGGAGAACGCAACACCCTACCACTAGGGATTACACGTATTACTCTGCCTTACACGACCGTCATACCCGTATTGATTGCTTTTTCCTCTCTCACCTCATCTCCCCACTCTTCACACTTCCTCCATTGGTCCTAGTATACTGAGTGATCACGCACCGGTCTTTATTACCATCAAACTTGCTTAGTTTCCAGTCCGGCCCTGGGTATGGCGTCTGAATGAAAACGTTCTCTCCGATCCTTTCGTTTTCTTCAGATGTTGCTGAACATTTACGCCTATACTTACTTTACTTACTGAAAATATTACCCCTGGACTGTCGTTACCCACCATTTGGGAGGCCCATAAGGCGGTTGTGCAAGGGATGTTTATACAAATTGGTTCTCAGCTTAAGAGACTGGCTTTGGCCACTACTCTTGATTTAATCAAGAAAATAGCGGACCTGGAGAGACTACATAAATCCCAACGTGATCCCTCTATTTTGATCCAACTAGATTCTCTCCGATCCCAATTGGCCTCTCTCACGAATAGACGCCTTAAACGACAATATCTCTTGACCAGACGGCATTTCTATGATATGAGGATAAACCCGGTAAACTGCTAGCTAGGGCACTCAGAACCCAGGCTGCCAAACATTTTATACCACGAATCCGCACCGACAGAGGCAACCATGTTTCCCCCACTCCCGAGATCGCGGACTGCTTCCGCAAATATTATCAAGGTCTCTACAATTTACCTCCAGTTCAAGAGTCTCTTCCCGACTATATGTCGGTACTAGACGCTTATTTGGATAAGCATCTTCCGCGCCCTTTAAGACCGGAGGAATCAGACCTCCTTAATTCCCCCATCACGCTCGATGAGGTTAGGGACGCCATTAAATCCACTAAACAGGGCAAATGTCTGGGTCCAGATGGCCTTCCCATTTCATATTACAAAAAAAATCTCCCCATCCTGGGTCCACATCTAGTAAATGTGTTTAACTCCCTTATTAACTCCTCATTTCGACCCACGGTCCAATATAGCCCATATTTCTTTAATTTTGAAACCAAATAAACCTTCTGACATATGTGGCAGCTACTGTCCTATTTCTTTATTTAACTCAGATATTAAATTATTAGCCAAAATTCTTGCCTTGCCCCCAATTTATCCACAGGGATCAGGTGGGCTTTGTCCCCGGCAGGGAGGCTAGGGACAATACCACCAAGGTCATTGACCTTATTAATCTTTCTAATCGTACACAGATCCCTCTTACCCTGACCTCACTGGACGCGGAGAAGGCCTTTGACAGGGTGGCCTGGCCTTATCTCTTTCGAGTATTGGAGCGACTGAAGCTTGGCCATCACTTTTTGAGCTGGGTTAGAGCCCTATATCATAACCCTACGACACTGATCAAAGTCAACCGGCTTGTGTCTCATCAGGTCACCCTGTCGAATGGCACTAGGCAGGGCTGTCCGCTCTCGCCTCTTCTTTTCGTGCTGGGGATGGAGCCCTTGGCAAATGCTATCCGGGCTAACACCCCTGTAACGGATATTCCCATAGCTGGGGTCCAACATAAGCTGGTGATTTATGCTGATGATATGCTTTGTATTAATTCAAGCCCACTGGACACGCAAATTTCTGTTCAAGGTCTGCGACCAAGCCCTCACTTAACTGGGACTGCGAATTCCCATGGATCTCTCCCTTCTCTATACTTAAAATTTTGCCCCATTACTCGCTACCATATTTGCTGACCTACAGAGGTGGGACTACACCCATGTTTCCTGGTTCGGTAGGGTGGCCGTAATTAAAATGAACATTCTCCCCAGGTTTCTATACCTGTTCCAGACCTTGCCCATTTTTCTCCCACGTTCATTCTTTAAGAAATGTCATCGGTTATTTCGATCCTATGTTTGGTGCTCTAGGTCTCCTAGGCTATCCCATGCACATTTAATTAGACCTAAACTTAAGGGTGGTCTGGGGCTGCCAGATCTGGAGAAGTATTGGCAAGCGGCCCACCTCCGTAGAATTACAGAATGGTCTATTACAGTCCCCAAGCAGTGGTTGGAAATTGAAGGGTCGTTTGTACACGTCCCTCTTTCTTGTCTTCCTTGGCTACCGGACACCAAAAAACACTTCATCTCTAAGACCTCGCTCACTATCTCCTCTACGTTGAGAGTGTTTAACAGGGTGAGGGAGGGTGTCTTAACCTCCAGCCCGTGCCCCCTCTACCCGATTGTTCCTAATCTTAACTTCCCCCTCAGTATGTCTGTTCAACGGTCCCCGCTGCAGCTTTCACTCCATGTTTGTGGGCAACAATCTCGTGTCGGCCGAGACCTTTTATGGCAAGCAATCCTTGACCTCTGCCGAACTTCTTTTCTACTTACAAACTCAACACTTTATAACATCAATTCCCAAGACTCCCCTCCTGTCTCGACCATTATCCACTTTTGAATCTTTTGAATGCTCCTCTCACTCAGAGACCCCACACTTATTGTCGGTACTCTACGCTCTTTTGCTAGACTCTGCCTCTAGGTCAAAACCTTACTTTATGAGCATGTGGGAGGGGGATCTATCTATTTCGCCATCCCCCAAGGACTGGGATAAAGTTTTGTTTGTTATTCATAGGGGCTCCATCTCCAGCAGAATCCAGGAGTGCAAGCTTTTGACGAGGTGGTACAGAACACCCGTAGATCCCCATAGATTCTTCCCCGCGCTCTCTGATGTTTGTTGGAGATGCGGGTCAGGCAGGGGGACTTTGTACCACATATGGTGGCAATGTCTGGCGGTTCATTCTTTCTGGCAAGTAGTCTTGAAGGTGGTGGAGTGGGTGGTATGGATTTATTGGGCAAGCCTGAGGCGGTTTTATTACACCTTAACTCACTCCAGCAACAGGCTTATAAGCGCATACTCTTAAATGCTGCCAAGGCTGTGATACCCAGATTTTGGCGCACTTCCACAACTCTTTATGGCTTCAACAAATAACTTTCATTGAACAAATGGAAGAGATGGTGTGGACATCCAGGGGGAAGGGCAGTCATCCTCCCTGTGACTGCTCTACACACTACTTTTGAGACCGGTAGGGATGACCGACAGCTCACATTTTGGGTCCCTGTGTTTTTTTTAACTGATTTCTTTTCCACATATGGCCTTTTCTTTGTGTACTATGTATCAACAAGGTAACTCTGCAATATGTCTCTCCACTTCACACATTATTGATTTGACACTCCACTTCTTCGATATACTTACGTTTACCTAGAGCAACCATTAGAGGAGCTATTTCTTTGTTTTTTTGGTTTTGTGTTTATGTTGTTTATTTTTTGCTCCGTTTATTCTGTATAATCGAATTGTATCGCCACCCTCCATATGCTCCTTTTTACATGATTCTGAATATTGTCACTGCGCTGGACTTGCCAGGTGGCGCCTTTCCCTTTTATGACGCCCTTGGGGTTTCATGTAACAATATCTGATTCTTCATTTCTGTAACATCGGTATTCTGTATTGTTCACAATCTGTTTTGGACGGCCTTTCTATACTTTGTGTCCCACCTTACCGGTGGTTATTCTACTAGATCTACCATCTGGATTGTTGCTTATGCTCCTTCCGCCCTCGTATTGAGCCATAGTCGGCGCACTACTCGCTGGCATCTGATCTTTGTGCATGTATATTGTTCATGATCTCTGTATTTTACACTGCTCAATAAACGGTGAATAAGGAAAAAAAATGTTCACAGGAATAAGTTGTTTGAAGTTAATTAAAATTGTGAGAGGAGTGAGAGGATTAATGGTTTGTAGGGTATTAAAATCGGCAGATTAATTTGACCTCCCATATTTTTCTCTCCTTCTGGGAGACAAAAGACAAAGACAAATAAACAGAAATATCTACTCTCAATGAACAACTGGAACCAAACACATAGGTTACATTTTTTTCTACAGCAGTACTACGGAAGATTCCAAAAAGCACCCATCAACTCAAAGAAGAAGAAATTACAGAGATTAAGGTTAATTTCTGGATTTTTAACAGAACCTCCCAAACCAACCAAAGCTGTGTGATCATCCTCTCCACTTACACACCAAACAGGGATGAACTGTCTGTACGCTCTAAAGGTCTATCATTTTGCCCAACAACACCTCTGGACAAAATAACCCTGCGCAGTGATATGGAGGAATTCTTCCGAAAACTCAAGGAATTCTTTCATGACAAGATGCAGTTGACTACAAAGAAATCCACTTGGACTCCAAAACCAGGATATAACCTTACACTTGACCAATATATGCTTTAGACACAGTCACAGTCAACTAAGAAATATTAGAGAAACAAACCAAACCGCCAACTTTACTACGAAGGAACAGAAGGCCATTAGATCACTTAAGAACAATCAAGACATTACAATTAAACCAGCAGACAAGGGAGGTGCTGTGGTTTTTATGGACACTGAGGATTACATAAAAGAAGCACACACTCTCTGATGACAGACACTATGTCCAACTTCAGGAGGACCCCACAAACACCTACACCAAAACACTCAAGAAAACCATAAAAAGGACTGCTGCCCAACATTAGGCAACAGGTGGAAGGCTTGGTACCAACTGACCCCAAAGTGGGCTCCTTCTACATGCTCCCCAAAATACACAAAGAGAGAAACCCCGGAAGACCCATAATTTCAGGAGTCGGAACCCTTACAGAAAACATTTCTGGCTGGGTTGAAAAAATCCTTAAAACCTTAGTAAAGGGATTTCCCAGTTACCTCCAAGACACCACCGATCTCCTAAACAAACTTACCAACGCTGGCACAGTTCCTGATGGCACCATTCTTGCTACCATGGATGTAGAATCCCTCTAGACCAACATTCCCCATGGTGACGGTATAGCAGCTTGCTGTACATACATATAACAGGAGAGCCTAGGAATGGAACCCATAACACAACTAATACAGCTTATCCTCAACCACAACTACTTCACATTTGGACAGGACTTTTATCTCCAGAAAATGGGGACCGTTATGGGCACACGAATGGCTCCACAATATGCCAATCTATTTATGGCCAAACTGGAGGAGGACTACATCTCCGCCTGCCACACCAAACCACTGGTATATCTCCGCTACATAGACGATATACTAATCACCTGGACTGGTAGCGAAGAGGAACTCCTCAGATTTCATGAAGACTATAATGCCTTTCATCCTAACATAAACCTGAAACTGAGCTACTCCCGCACTAACATCCAATTCCTAGACACTACCATTAACAACATTAAGAACAAGTCCATTCAGAGTTAACTCTACCACAAACCAATAGATAGACCAACCTATCTGAAACACAACAGCTTCCATCCCAGACATACCAAAAACTCAATCATATACAGTCAAGCCATTAGATATACCTGCATCTGTTCGGATCCTATGGGCCAGGATAAACACCTGCAGAATCTCAGGAAGGAATTCATCAACCATGGGTACAGTATAAAAATCACAGACTCCCAAATACAGAAAGCTATCAATATCCCCAGAGAAAACCTCCTGAGATACCAGCAGCCACAAAAAAGAGATCGAGTACCATTAGTGGTCACCTATAATCCACAAATGGAAGCCCTGCGCAAGATCTCAAAGGAACTACAAGAAATCTTGCACACTGATGAAAGACTTCGGACGATATTCCCACATCCCCCACTGCTCTCATTCAAACAGCCTCCCAATCTCAAGCAATGTATAGTGAGGAGCACCCTTCACAGGCGAACAGCAAATGGTACCTCTCCCTGCCAACAAAAGAGATGTGAGACCTGTGCACACATCCTTCCCACAGATCAAATACAGATACCAGGCTCACACTTACACCACAAAATCAATGGCTGCTTTACGTGCAAATCATCTAACGTGGTGTATTTCATCATGTGTCCTAAATGCCCAATAGCGATGTACGTGGGGGAAACAGGCCAAGCATTGCACAAACGGTTTAATTCCCACAGACATACCATTAACCGGAAAAAAATAGATACACCTGTTGGAGAACATTTCTGCCAGCCTGGACACATCATTTGGCATGCGAAGTTGTTAGTACTGATGGGATCGTTCTGCACCCAGAGGGAGATAAAAATATGGGAGGTCAAACTAATCTGCTGGTTTAATACCCTACTCACTGGCCTGATTCCTGATTACATTATGATCACATACAGGGAGAGGGAGAAGCTGCAGGTGTTGTGACAGCAGCCTGCAAGAGTATGAAAAGGGTGAGGCATGAAGTATCCTTTTTCAGCCATACAACATTCACATTTGTCCTCAAATTTGATGTGTTAGAAGCAGGAAAATGGGCAAGCGTAAGGATCTGAGTGACTTTGACAAGGGCCAAATTGTGACGGCTAGACACATCTCCAAAACTGCAGCTCTTGTGGGGTGTTCCCGGTGTGAAGCAGTCAGTACCTATCAAAAGTGGTCCAAGGAAGGAAAAGTGGTGAATCGGCGACAGGGTCATGGGCAGCCAAGGCTCATTGATGCACATGGGGGGGGTCAATTCCAACAGATGAGCAACTGTAGCTTAAATCCCTGAAAAGATAATGCTGGTTCTGATAGAAAGGTGTCAAAACACACAGTGCATCACAGTTTGTTGCGCATGGGGCTGCAGACCAGTCAGGGTGCCTATGCTGACCGTCGCCCATTTCCGAAAGCACCTACAATGGGCATGTGAGCATAAGAACTGGACCACGGAGTAATTACAGAAGGTGGCCTGTCTAATGATTTAAAAAAAAACAAGTACCAGGACGCATCCATGTAGTCCCCACCTTGCAACTTACAGGATCTTCTAATATTGGTGCCTGATACCACACAACACCTTTGGAGGTCTAGTGGAATCCTACACAATATTAGGCAGGTGATTTTATAGCTGATCAGTGATCGGGGAAACCCGTCTAGTAACGTCCCAAGATGTTTCAAAAGACATGGGGTTGACGACAGCGGTGAAAAAAATATTTAAAAAGTTTTTCAAGAGTAACAAAACCCCCCCCCAAAAAAAACATAACCCATACCTCTCATACAAAAAAAAAAATATACAGAAAATACTGCCCCTCACAATTTTTTTTTCAAAGTTTTCTAGTTTTGCTCCATATTTTCCCTAAAATATCCCATGTGCAGCATTGCTGTACTCGAGGAATGTTGCTGAACACAACTTGGTTACTGCAGCTGAACACATCCTGGACAAGAAATGCAAAGCAGCATGTATAAGACGCACTTTAATTTTGGGGCTCGAAATTTGAAAAAAAAATGTATTACATAAAGTTATTGTGCTGGCTGCCTGGGCATGATATGAGTGTGATTGATGTTAGCTGCTAGCAATTGTTAGCAATCACACTCCTATCATGCTGAGGCAGCCTGTACATGCACATCACTTTCAGCCTCCCTGTATCCTGCATCCATGCTATCACACACATATTAATTAATTTACTCATTCACGCATACTTGTTCATACACCCTCCCCCACCCTTACCTGAACTGCAGATCTTCTAGTGCCGCTTGCAGACTTCCGTGGGGGCCGCTGTTTCCCTCTGCGTTGCTTGAACTCTGGGTGAACTTATTTGTCCCACCCAGGGGAACAGGAACAGAGTCATGTGATGTGATGTACACTCACGTGACTCCACTGGGTTCCTGTGTCGCCTGGACCAAACAAGAGACGCTGCTGAGCAACACAGAGCTAAGCAGCAGGGCCCCTGTGGATGTTTTTAGACCCCAAATTTTTTGAAAAAAGGTGCGTCTTATACATGGGGAAATACAGTATATATTTTAGTTTGTTACAGTGTTGGATTATAGGGTTAGTTTAGTGGTTTGTTAAACGGAATTGGGGATAGAGATAGAGAGGGTTTTAGGAAGAGGGAAATAAATATATTTTGGTGTATTAGGTTAGTTTGTTGACCTATCACAGACGAGGCCCAGGCTCAACCTGCTAAAATGAGGTGTACATAACCTGTGCCTGAGCAATGTTGGGCACCCCCATATATGGCAGACCCAGAAATCCCCCCCCTTTATTGCAACTCCTACCATCAGACACTAAACATGTCTTACATACCGTATATTCCGGCGTATAAGACGACTGGGCGTATAGGACGACCCCCAACTTTTACAGTCCAAATATAGAGTTTGGACTATACTCGCCGTATAAGACTACCCCTCTACCCAGCGTACAACAACCAGCCAATCACGGCAAGCAATGTACCTTACCGGTGATTTGCTGGTTGATTTGCTGGCTGACATATACATACATGCACTGCCCTTACACACACACACATATATTATTACACATATGCCTGTCCATACATACACATTTATACACTGCCCTCACCACACACCCCTGCCTTTACACACATATATATATGTATATGTATATATATATATACACACACGTGTGTGTGTGGTGTATATATATATATATATCCACCAGTGTGTGTGTGTGTGTATATACATATATATATATATACATATATATATATATTTCTCCCCCCTTTCTCCCCATCTCTTACCTTATCTTCTGTCTTCTTTCTTCCATCCTGTTGTGGGAGCCCGAGGTCTGGCACTTCAGACCTCGGGCTTCCCTGCTCCCTCATCACTACGCGCCGGCAATTGATGCCGGGCGCCGGGACATGACGGCATCCCTGCGCTCGGCATCAATAGCCGGCGCGTAGTGATTATAGAGATTGGTGGCTTCGTGGGAACCTGCGGCTTGGTAAGTACCCGGCGTATAAGACGACCCCCCATTTTTTAGAAGATTTTTTGGGGTTAAAAAGTCGTCTTATACGCCGGAATATACGGTAAATTACATGAAAATATAACAGATGGATCACTTTAGATGTTGCATCGCCTTATTCTTCCATACATGATAGAGATTGAGGCTGTACGTTTTTTTTTCTGTATTTTTTCAGATTCTGACATGTCATAACCAAGCTTTGTTTAAATGAAGTTATTGGTTCATTATAATGACACTACATAGTTTATACCATGATTTATGAAAATAAATTACATATCTTGAATTATATTGAGATTCTATCATGGGTAAGATAACATCTTCTAACTGAAAAGCAGTAGCTTACAATTCATTTTTGCAAGCTGATAGTGGTCATCCAAGACATTATTTCTAATATTCCTGTAGATGAATATATTACATTACGGATTTAGCCTCTTGTAAAATGGCAGCACCCATTGAGAAAAACAAGAGTTTCCAAGGGGTCTCTCCAGGCCCTCCCCTGCAGGTTGAATACAAGCACTGCAGTCAACTATGCAAGTCAGTGGAGCCAGCTTTCTAATCACAATGGGATTGGTAGAAGGAAAAAAAAAGTTAATAAAAATGCGGTAACAATCCAAATTGTGCAGTGATCACCAGTCTAAAAATATAAAAAGAAAGTTTTTTTTTATGAGCAAGTGCTAAACCTAATGCTGCATCTTACCAAAAATCCTGGAATGTAAAGTTAAAATACTATCATTTGAAATACCCACAGGGTATCTAGTTTGAAAAAAATGTATTGTTTGATGTATTGTTTGATGTAGTAAATTAAATTGGGCGAGTTCACAGATGTCCTAAACAGGATGCAGACAGAGCAGATTTCAAAATGAGGGGGGAAAAATGGTATATGTATGGTTTGAAGCCAATTACATTAAGCCCCAAAGATGTCCCAAATATGACAGGGGGACAGGATTACCAGATTTGAAAGAAATTGTTTTTTTTTGTACTTAAAACCATAGTAAATGTGGGTATTTCTAAATTCAGGACAAATAGAATATAATAGCTTTTGTAGATGAATAAAGGCTCCTCTTGTTCTGAAAATAACTTGTGTGGGTACAATAAATGAGAGAGAAGTAAATGACAGCTAAATACGAGCACCGCAGAAATGTTAAAACCAATGGAAGAATTAATGTTTTCTGCTAGAGTCTAGATTGAAAGATATAAATTGCACCGTATTAAGACTATTATAGTTAGATCTCTTGGGATCCGTTGTTGGTTAAAAAAACAATATGTAAATGCTGTCTGTCTTTATAGCCGATTGCATTATTCAGCACGGAAACAAGCAGCAGAGGTGTCCATTACAACACAACCTCAAATTTATCTACCAGTAATCGTCAAAGTTTACAATTTTGTTCCCCATAAACGTAACATTTTGTGGGCTTACATCTCTTGACAATTTATCTTTGCTTTAAAGAATTGTTCCACTGATAACGTGAGACATAAAGTAAAAGAAAAGTGAAGCACTGTGTAAAGTCTAGGTAAAAAAAAATAAATAAAATGCACACACAAATAAGGAAACTGAAAAATTTATTACAAAAAAAATAATTTGCCACCTACTTCAATACAGTGCTGGTTTAGAGTTATTAGAACATTATTATGACATGTTGCATTATTCCAGTCTTCAAGTTCTGGCAAAATGTTCTATGCACGTTATCTACATGACAAAAAGGCAGTGATATTATAACTTTACCAATAAAAAAGTGGCTGGGAGGGATTAAGGCACCCAAACCACTTAATGCACATTTAACTATTTTATTCATGTGCTGTGTTTGTAGAACACTTTCATGTTACCAAGAATTGCTAAAAGACTGCCACATTAACAAGATAGTACTGGGCTGTAAGATATTGACTTCCTTGAATTCATGACCCGAGGCAAATGTTAGGTCTGAAAGCCGGACAACTTAAACCCTGCAAATATATTAAAAAGAAAAAACGTTAACATGTTTTGCTATATTGTGAGGCTACAGCAGAAGGCACAGAATTCTCGTTCACAGTACTATACCTGGTGGGAAATAAATGTAGTCCAAGTAAGTGTTCAGGAATAACACTGCTGGTACTTCAAATTCTGTGTTTAAATAGAAAAAAATACAGTCACATATGGCAAACGTGTACTATAAAACCGCTAAACACTAATCTGGTAACAAACCAGGCATCTTTAGTTACTTTTTCACACCTGTACACTTACTTTTAGTTACATGAATATACTCAGAGGTGCACAACTCCAGTTCTCCAGGGCATAAAAAAGTCAGTTTTAATTTCTCAGCTTGGGAAAAGCCAGTTTGGCTTTAAGCAAAGATACAAAATTATTATATTGCTTGTGACAATGATGGGGGTTGTGCAGCACTGTATATACTTGTCCATAATAAAAGTCTGATGTATATACTTTCCTGAAGCACACCAGACAACAACAGTATCTGTCAGGACAGATCTGTTAAGATATTTTCATCTCCATTCACAATGCATTTTGGCAGGTTTGAGCAAAAAGGTGCCTGCAACTACATTCACTGGAAGTGTTCTGCTTAATGTAACCTACGATTAGACTAATGATTTAAGCTTACTTTCCAGAAACTTAGTGCAATATTCCAAACTCTTATTAATCTCAATTTACCCACCATGACTGCATACTTTGTGCTCTTATCATGGTTACTATTCTGTGATGTACCTGCATGCATTGGTGATCACAACAATCACATGCCACCTGAACCTGAAATGGGTGCACACTGGAGCCAGCAATGCTACTTTAGAAATGCTCTCCCACGCCATCACAGTAGGCTTTAACCCCCACTTTTTCATGAGTTGAAACGTTATGAAAGTGTGATCAGGTTCATTACAAAATGCAACTCTTCTTGTGGAAGCAGTAAGGGCATACTTAGCTTCACACATGGCTTCTCCATTTTGGCTTTATTTTTGTTGAATATGTAATATATTGTAATGTGTCATGTGTCCATCTAAGGAACAGATGATTATGTCCTTATACATGAAACCATAGAATTCAAAGAGGATGTACTTTTTGCATAAGGCAATTGGATGGGCATTAATATAGCCTAAATCTAAGACAAGAACTGATTAAGCAAGAAATACTCGTTTCATGGCATCTATCTTTGTAATCCAGTATTGGGGTGAATTTGAGTGTAGAAATTTAGCAGAGCTGGGCAATGGGATGTATTGTTTTACATTATGAAAGGAATGGAAAGTTGATTAAAGCATTCCAGTAGAAGATGGCATCTAGAGTGAAAAGCACTATTGCTCACCTGTCAGAGAGCCTGTCAAAACATGGCATCTGTAAAACAAGAACAAAAAGTCAGCTCTGGACATAGGCTTTGGCCCCAACCCAAAACCCTGTGAAATTAATAATAATAAAAAAAAAAAAAGACAACGTAGGAAAAGCAACAGTTTGGCAGAGGAAGGGAAGTTTTTTTTTTGCTTTTTATTTTACGTAACTGAGCAGATTTTTAGTTATTGGAATTGTACAATTAATTCTACTGACATTATATACAGCTTGGAAAACTTTTTATTACATTACATTAAAAAGAATATGGTTTCAATTAAATGTGTTTTAGACATAATGGCTTTTAAAGCTGATATGGAATAATCTGCTGACAGTTTATATGGGAGATTAAAATTAACATTCACAGCCTGTGCAGTTTAACCATAAAGCAAACACAGGACCACAGGCTACAGCCTGGATACAAGTGATGCTGTAAAACAGGAAGGTGGTTACACTGCTCAGGACACATTAACGTGTGGTGAGCAATATTAGGGAATGCTGTTACCTTGTTTGCGATGCATGATTTACACATCCTGAATGTCTCGCAGAAATTCTCTTTTCTTTCTAAAGGTTTAGGAACCTTGGCAATTGTACGATGTCCACATCCCACTGGGAAATCTCCGGCCTTTATCCCGTTAGACTATAAATAACAAGTTTATTTTGTCCTTGCTTTTAAAGTTTTGTTTTTTTGTTTTCTTTTTGGGGTCATCTTCTGTTAGAAAGCTTATTCCACATATCCACTCATCACACCCCTGCACTAAGGACTGCAGAAGCTCTTCCACTAAATTTATGAATAGGGAAGCAAAACATAAAACCACCATTTAAATATAAACTAGAGAGTAGCTGTTGATTCAAAACACTGGCCAACAGTTTAGAGGGCTTATTTCCCTTTGGGGGGGGGGAGCCCCAAGAATATAGCTGCAATGTACAGTTTTTAGCATTGACCCAATACCTTTAGTATTTAAACTGAGGTATTGTTAAAACAGGTATGCCTTTTAATGTTAGAAAAACCGCAAAGTGGACATTCTATATATTAAGGTGCAGTAAACACTTTCTTTGAAAGCACAAATGGCATGCAACAATGTACAATACACGAGATTCTCTCTTCTCCAGTATTGCACAAGTTTTTTTTGTTTTTTTTTAAAGAAAACACAAGTACCAAAGTTTACTTTTTAAAAAAGAAAGTTTTTTATGTTTTATTCAAAACAGCTGCAAATAAGTGGAGCAAATAACCTATTTATGCAGGCAACACACTTCCTAATACATAAATGGTTTGTTTAACTTACAACCTTAGCCACATTGTTAATATTGTTTAAGCACAAATTAACTACTTTGTTTCCCAATGCACTCAGTGCAGTGTTTATATAACTGCAGTGTTCACTGCATTTGAATGTAGAAATACTGCTAAGGGTCATTTATGCAGATTTAGAATTGTGTTTTACAAGAATTCAGTTAATGGGGACTCCATGACTATTAAGCATTATCTGCAAGTTTAAAATGTCCCACAATCCCATGCTGCGCTTGGTGAAATGCTGACATTTCCAAACACACTACACTTCTGCCTCCCTATTTGTGCAATGGTGAATTAAGACAACATTAACAAAGATCCAACCATACGATTTGATAACAAAGAGGAATTTAATTACAAAGTCAGAAGCTTGTTTTAAAACAGCATACAATATTACAGCTAATTACACTAATTTGCAACTTGCTGAAAGGGATTTTGAAATGCAGCTTTGTTCAGAACAGTTACACTACAGCTAACATTAAATGTTTTGTTAGGAACTTTCAGTTTGGAGCAGTCACTTTGAAAAACTACATTTTAACAACTTTTTACATGAAAAGCATATTGGAATTTTAAAGTATGTTTTTTCCTCTTTTCTTTTTAAACAATTGAAAAAAAAATAGTGTTAATATTGTCACCAAAATAAACTTAAAAAACGTTTGGATGATTATCTGATTTAAAAGCAGTCCTATGAGGAGGATTTCAGGAGGGAAGGTTTGAGGAGATGAAGGGGGTCACAGAGCACAGAATTTACTTGTGTGTGGGTTAAGGAACAGGAAGTCCCGGGGCACAACATGTCAGTAAATAAGGTTTGGATGAGCAGAGTCTCAAAAGCGTCGGTAGGGATGATCTCTGTAAGTGCCACCTTTCGGAGGGTGAGACGAAGGCAATTTTAAGGAGGGCCGTGATCCATTCCAATTGTCTTGGCCTAAGGAAAAGGAGGAACTCAAATCATTAGCCTAGATAAACATTTGAATAATGCTAAACGCTGCAGGTCATTAGGTATTAATAGTTACTGCAATATTTCCATGTAAGCCTGTCAAATCAAGCAGTGCTTGCCATAAAGTAAATCAACTGAAGCTTCTTAGCCACTCAATAACTGAACACGGTTACTTTGATTAAAAAAATATTACATTCTTGTGTTGACAGCCTATCCCACCAATCAAATGACAGTTCACTGGAGCTATAATACAAACATAAAATCCGCACAAGAAATTACTTACCATAACCTTCATACGATTCTGGACCCTCACCATGCCCGTAGTCATAATATTCTGTATCACTGAAGAAAGAAGAAAAACATCCAGATATATTAAAGACAATTCTAGGAGCTAGGATAGCATCATTTTCCCCATAGAATGATATTTAGTGATACGGTCCACTTTCAAAAAGGAACAAAAAAAACATGTGGCACTCACCCTTGGTTTTGATTGTAATATCCTTCATAACTCTCATAGCTCTGGTCAGCATATGAATCATCATAGCCCTAAAAATATATTTATATATGAATCACACAACATCAATTTCCCCAGCATTACATGGTATTTGTATTGGTAGTTGTGACTTACATAGTCATCATAGGACTCTTGAGCTGGAGGAGGCAAGGAAATCCTCTGAATGGATCCAGCCCGTGCCCTTCCTGAAGGCGTGCCCCTGCTTGCTGGTGTGGGAGCCACAGTTCTGCTGACACTGGCACCACGGGCTATTGTGCCTCGTCCAGGTGCGCCCCTTGGAACAAGAGAGCGTAGGGGTCCAGCTCTACCTCTGAGAAGAGTCACAATGATGGTTAAAGCGCCTTTAGTGGGGAACCAATTGGAGCTTTTAAAAACATCTTTACATTTTAGCTAGTACCTTGCTGGAGGAACAGCAGCAGCAGGTGGGGGTCCTCCTCTGCCTCTTGTGGGGCCACCTCTTCCTCCACCACGGGCTTGTTCTGGTGGAGCACCATTCAGGTAAGACAGTTCCAAAAATTGTTCCTGACAGATATCATCCATCATGTCCTGCAGAATAGAAAAAAAATTCATCTTGTGGATAGAGAGACATGTTTGTATTGACTTATGAGACCAAACCAAAGATTCCCCACAGAACATATGCCTTAATATTCCCCCCACCAGGAATACTGTAGCAGCCAGTGATGCATTCCATCAAAAGTGGAACTCCAAAATTAACTTCAGCTCTACTGCAAAATGGGCTGCACTCAATATAGAGGTTACCAGAGATTTTCTCATATGAAAGACATTGAGTCAGAAGCTTGATAAAATGTTTTGTGTAGTACGGCGAAATAAGATGCATTTAATGTTTATTGGCAATACTTGTACAGCACTGTTTTTCCAACGACAAACAGGTAGTGCTAAATTTAAAGCGCCAGGAACACAGAGCAAGCAACGGTGTTTGCCGAGGTCTTCCTTGTACATACCGGAACAAGAAACTTCTTGACCTCCTCCATAGCATGTGCCATACGTGTGTATGCTTCACAAGGTGGGCCAAAGACTTCAATGAACACATGCAGGTCCATGTTTAGGTGACTATATTTGGGGTCCCCTCCTTTGCGGAGCTCCTCTTCCTGAAAGTGAAAAAAAAAAAACAATTATAAAGCCATACAGGTTTTTTGTCAACACAGTCATCCTAAGCAAACAGAACACATAGTAAAATAGCCAAGTGCTATAAGATCTAAAGGGGGCATCAATAACTTCTACTGGGGAAACATCCCTACCTCTGAACAGTGTATACACATTACTTTTATGTAGCATCAAGCAATGTACAGAGAAAGAGCAAAATACAGGAGATGACATTAAGACCTACCTTTGCCTTGTCTCTCATTGATCCCTTTCCCAGTACAGAAATTTTGGCTCCAGTTTCCTCCTGCAGCCTCTTTATTGTGTTACCTTGTGGTCCCAGGATCTTTCCAACAAAATTAAACTAGGAGAAAAAGAAAGATTGTAAAAAGTTAGCGGAGAAAATGATGCCAGAGCAGGCATTTAGGAACTGCAGTGATAGGAAATCTCAAACACTTCTTATGATCCTCATTTGCAAAGATAGCTAAGCAAGTGAAAGCAGGTTTGTCAGATGGATAACTCGTTTGGTCAGGCAACGCTGTTATTCCTGACTACTAGGTTTAAGAATTAACTACAGTGCATTCTGTGGGTCCTGAGGAATCACAGGTTCAAATTTAATCCTCATTTTCCTCCACACAGAAAAAGATTTTTTATGTGGTGTTACCTTTTCTCCTGCATTGGGAAACAGCCTATTTTGTTTAGTTATACTTTACTAGACTGAAAGACTTGTGTGTATATGTGGAGTTACCAAGGTGTGAAATTCATGACTGCGTCCATTTGTGTATCAAATGTCTCACCTTTGGGTACAGTTTGACAGGGATCAGAACACGCTCTTTAAGTTTCATGTTTTTATGAGAAAATAAATCGAGATATGCATCCTCTTCTTCTTTCTTGGGTTCACCTCCCTTCTTGATCCTTTCAATTTCTGCAGACAACATAGGGACAAACATTTTAGGTTTTGGAGACCGTTTTAAAAAAAATCAGATAACATAAAAACATGTCAGCTCACCAGATTGTAAAAAGACATACAGCTACAAGTAATATGGATTTGTTACTCAGTAGCAGTAAAACACCAAAGATTACTGCAACACAGCATCGATATCTGACAAAGCATGCAAAAACAAGAAAAGGGGCACCTGTAGCTAATGTTTCAAAATTATAAACTACAGCTATACACATAGAAAAACCACTACAAAAGCAAACATTACTATGCACCAGTAATCTTTCACTGGAACGATCATATGATCTGCCTAAAGTTAATAAAAATTCTTAATGTAAGTGTAAGAACTTTAAATCAGATATTGCAAACACACACACACACACAATATGCGTTGTTATTACAAGCATTCCGAGTAATCCATAACAGACTATTCCCATTAAGTCCACCTTGTTGTCTAGGTCAATCCCAAAGCACATTCCTCAATAAAAACACAAGACATTACAATTTTCTTACTTTCCCTATGCAATGGATCCAGCTGGTTCGGTCCACTAGTGTTCAGCACACATCGCTGCCTAGACTGGTACCATTTACACAATTACCATATTTCAGCTCCCACTAAAATCGGCCGATGGCTGGCGGTCGAATGGATTTTTTCTATTTTTTTTTTTTTAAATTGCCAGCCATAAGATGGGCCAGTAATACAACACTTTACACTATTCCCAAACGCTATTTTTTGTTTACGTATGGATTTTGATTTCAGTCACTGAAATACCACAGTGCAGCTGGGTCCCTAAAGACAGAAGATGTGGGTTGTGCCTTTTGGCCGCCATCACCACTCCTTGAAGACTTCAGTGCTCTCCCTGATTTTGGCCAGGGGAGGAAGAAAAAGCCTGCAGATACACTTATGAGGAATGCAGCCCAAAAGGTAAAAATCTGGACCTAGTATCCACTGTGGCCCTACACTTTTGATCACTGGTTCACTTTTTTCATTGACAAGTAAAGCATGAATCCATCGGGCTTTACAGAGGAGGAGAAACAAATGGCAAAGGACTAATATAAAAATGGTTACAGCACTTCCCGGATGTGCCAATAAAGTAAATACCACCTCTCTGTAAAACCGTAACCCAGAAACAGACCTTAAGTGTCAGTATAGGATTCTATAGTTAAAAAGCATGGCAGATACATACAAAGTTAGATTTGGAATAACGTACATTATGGCCAACCCGGAAAACATTTAGTATAATCCAGCATTCTAATAGATGGACATACATCCTTAAATAAAAGCCTGGATATTTCATGGTCGAGATGTGGAAGGAACAAATTAGTTGAATATTCACTTTGTTGTCTGAATGCTTGGCATACAGTGGTACTGTACCAGCACAAATTCCCTGTTCACTTGATAGAGTTGTAAAAAAACCACCATCACTTGATAGAGTTGTATTAATTGGCCGAACAGAAACCAATCGGCAAAAGCTCTAAATTATATTTATGTATCAAAACCAGCCATTGTGTTGGGATGTCCTAAACAGCCAAAACCCAGCTCCCTCTCGGACAAAAGAGCAGATGCAAGCAGCAGAGGGGGTGGTGGAGGATCTCTGGCTTTGTTCTTTGTGAGAAGCAAACAGTCTGGAAAGCCTGCAAAAACGCGCAACATAGACAGAGCAGCAGGATGCTATATAAGGTTTCATCTAGGAAATAGGAGCATGCCGCTTTAAGAGAAACAAACACCCTCCGGCTTTGGCGCAATATATACACATCTGTTACATTAACAGCTCCGCTACATGATGTGGTGGTAAAGATTGTGCGCTAAAGCATGAATAGAGGTGTGTGGGATATATATACACAACATGAATGCCTTTGCCAATAAAAGCTGTACTGCAACCAACAGGCATAGGCCTCTCTATTAATACTATACTATCAACAGTGGACAAAGAAAGCTTGGTGATACAAGTGTGTTTTATTTTAACGTATAATATAAAAAAAAGATTCTAGGGTCTGGTAATTACAAGGAGAAATAATAGATGTTTACATTAAAAGTAGGGGTGTAGCACTGCAACGCATACTGTACACTGGCAAGTCTATTATGACAATGCTTTAATTTAACAAAAACAATGAACAAAGGAGGCCTCAGGGTTGATTCACGGCACAAAGCCAGAAGGAATGTGGTTTTTCTTTGCAAAAAAACAATAAAAAAAACAGGTAACAGCTAAAATATAACTTCCTTTACATTGGCGGGGGTTAAATCTTACAAACGGTGTGTAGATGGGAAGGTTAAGCATTAACGGCTTTAATTTCCGATACCCCATTACATTGGGGCTGGGCACGGTCACACGGAGCATGGGAAGACGCCATCCCCCCTTAACACAGGCCCCAAAGCCCATTCCCAATTTCCACGCTCATTCATAATGGAGAGACCTCGCCACCCCACCCCCATGCAGCAGCGCACCTCCCTCAATACCGATCGCCATGTCTCTTCCATCAAATAACCACATTATGGCACCACCGGATTCCCTACACAGCCCGAGAACACGCGTAACCCTACTGGGGTTTGCACAAACAAACAATACGGGCAGAGAGCTTCATTCAATAATAAGGCCGCGCCGTGGGCTCTGTAGACCCATGCAGTCCACCTCATCCATCCCGTCCCAACCGTGCTCACCGTCGTTAAGCAGGCCCATTGCATGTGTGAAGGAAGGGTCCAGACTGTCCTTCTCTGCCAAAAGCTCCGGTAAATACTTTGACTCGGTCTCCATTTTGTCCGCGTGTTCACTTCACCCTGCACCCGTACACACAACAGCCGCTCACACACTTCTATTTCCAGCCCGGCACCGCCTCCTCAGCAGATAAAGTCGAGAACAGAAACCGCCCACGGGAAATGACGTAACTAACCGCGAAATCGCCGAGAGGGGGGAAATAAACGTCCTTTCTGAGATTGGAGGAGGTGAGAGTTGCTGGACATGTGATTTCCGCTCTGGATTCCAGAGCTCTGGCGCTGCGGAGTTACTGGGTGGAAAAAATGGGCTGCGTTATGGCGCATTATAAAATCATTATTTAAAAGCAAACAGCAATTACACAACCTTAACAGCGGATATTGAGTTGGACACAATCAGTTGTGTTAAAAATTGTATACATTTTCTGCGAGGGTCGGCAGCGTAATCTTTACTGCTGTGTACCACGTGGCCAGACAATGATATATGGCGCCCTTGTGCTTTAGCTGCTGGAGTAGAGAATGGATTAAAAAATCAAAAAATCAACTAAACGTGAGGTGGTTGGAACAACTCTTATAACAATAGCAATATAACTTTTATTAACACAATCTTAAAAATATCAGTTAAATTAGATTCCTGGTTTATCCCATTTAAGGACCGGGTTGCTTTTTAAATGTTTTCACCCTTTGTTACAGAGACTTGTAATATTTCTGAGGTGTTCCGTTTAGCGGTAATGTTCTCATTTACTCTACCCACACAAGTTATATATTGTTTTTTTTAGATTCAATTATTTTTATCATAACTAATTTACTAAAGCAAATAATAAAACATGGTGAAAAAATGTCTTATATAGGTCATATGTGAAGTTGGTCAGTTCGATTTGCCCCATCAAACCACATATATATATACCTGTGTATGTGATCTCATTGGCTTCATAGTGTGTCCATGAATGGCAGAAAAAAAATGTGTTCACATCTTATTTCAGTGAGAGGTTTACCTCTTAGACCCTGTTGAGATTTTAAATCCCCCTTAAAGGTTTACAAAACACAAATCTTTTATGTGATTTACATTTCCAGGTCTCTATATTATACACTCAGCTTAAGGTGACTAGATTTTTAAAATGAAATCCGGGATATTTTTTTTTAATTGGCAAATGGTAAAAAAACCCAAAACATTTATAAGCATATTTTCTTCAAACTATATATGCAATAGACAGATAATATAGTATAGACTTTTATATGAGGGAATTGGGAGTACATCAGTACACAAAAAAAAAGTCATCATACACGGGATGCCTAAAGCCTCAATTTAGTTCCACTAATCCTTTTTAATAAAATATGCAGAATGAAATAGAGTAAACAACACAAAACCCTTACTTTTCCTCTCTCTGATTTCTGGGCCTAAAAAGTTTTGTCTGAAGTGATTACAAATTTAGTAGGGTGTTTCATCTCTGGATAAATAAAAATTACATAGTTCTATTTATTCATACGATAAGGCAGACATGTCCAAACTTTTTTGCGAGGGCCGACCATTTTGCCCGACATGCTTTGAACCATTAAAATTAAATGCAAAATTAACTATTTTTTGCAAAGTTTATTGGATGACAAATCTAAACAGGTGTTAAATCACTCTGCCTTTACTATAAAAAAACCCAGATCTATATTTGGGCAACTTATCAGTGGGGCCTTATCAGTCCGGAACGCGGGCCACAATTGGCCCTCGGGCCGGACTTTGGACATGCCTGCTCTCTGTACCACCTCTAGTTTCGTAGTGCTGGGAAATTATGGAAAATATATATAAATTTAGGTGTTTCTGAACGCAGGACACCTGAATTGATAAATTTAGAGATTTTCCATCACTTAATTTTGTGTGTATTCAGAGGGAAAAATGTATAAAAAAAGTTTTTTCTTTTCTAATTTTTGCCGATTTTAACAAAATTTCTTATCCTAAAATTTCAGCTAATCATCTTACTTTGGTATCAAAAGAAAACTATCTCTCCTTTCACGTGAAGAAAGCAAAATTGCTCTGGAACTTGAAGTACCATAATTTACCCTGGGACCGAATAGGTTATAAATAACAATAACAACAATATTTCATCTATAATTGTACTTCATTAAGAGAATAACCATTCAGCTTGTGCATTCCCCCTCCTACTCTTCATGAATGAAGATAAGAACAATCATCAAAAGTAACAAGCAGCTGTTATAAACAGTACTTGATACTCACTTCATGCTCAGGGAAATACACTGCAGTTCTTCCTCATGGTTACTGAGTTTGACCACTTTCGAGCACATTTCTCCAGTTAAGAACTATAGAAATGATCCCTGAAAGTATAGTCTTAATGATTTCACTGACGAACAAAAGTGCCAGATATAAGCAACCCTCTTTAACATTACTGTGCCAAACTAAAACTTATACTAAAACACACTATTACAATGCAGAGTAATTTTCAAAATGGTCTGCAACACAAAGAAATGTTTGTAACGTTTGTATTCTGTTTGTTAACAAAGAATTTGCCCAGATTATTATTCTGTTCACATTTGCATGGGTGACACCCCTAACCAATCAGACGCAAGGATACACCCACACTGGAAAAAAACTGTCAATTTTCTTCACAGTATTGGAACAGGGTTGGTTCTAGACCAAAAGCCATTGCTAGCCTGACTGACTTAAGTTGTATGTTAGAAATGCATTTCACATACAAGGCATTCTGCAATGCAGCATAGAGCACAAATGTGAGCAGCTTCTTCATGTATATACAGACATATTTGTACAATCAAAATCTTTCACATCATACTCAGTATTCTACTGTGTTGCAGAATAGCACCAACAATCATTTACACATTAGTCTGTAACATATTATAAAGAAGCAACAGTCAAGAAAGCAGTAAAACAAAAAAGGAAACTATGTTGCCTCCCTTGCAAGGTTCCTTGTACATCACTGCACACTTTACTCTGTCCATTACTCGGTCTGCGCAGAAGATGACCATGTCATCCATGTAGAACGAGCACTTTATTTCTTTCTTGTCTCTGTCCGTTGCGCTGATCCCTCTTATCTCTGCTCTTATCTTAGCTCTCTCCACCTAATGTATTGGTTTGTCTTAGTCTGTCAATTCTTGTCTTGTCATACCCCTTGAATGTATGTATTGTATTAAGCGCTATGTAAACTGTTGGCGCTATATAAATGAAAGATTATAATAATAATAATAAACTCCGTCTGATGCATTCGGCGAAGAGCTCTATACAACAAACAAAAAGAGGTGAAAGAGAGCAGCCTTGTCTGACCCCAGAGAGAACTGGGAAGGGGTCAGTCTTCCAGCCGTTCACCAGCACTGAGCTGCAAATATCAAGGTACATCAGGTTAGCATAGGAATAGAACATCTCCCCCAGTCCAAACCTCCACAGCACCTGTCCCATAAAAACAATTAGACAGCTGATCGAGTGCCTTCTCTTGGTCTAGGGTGACTGCTAGGGGAGCAGACAATCTGTCTTTTGACTTTCTCAGCAAGGATCTTATAGCTGCATTCTGAACACATATAAAATGCCAAACATCTCCACTTGCATAAACTTATACAATAGCAACATTTCATCTATAATTGTACTTCATTAAGAGAATAACCATTCAGCTTGTGCATTCCCCCTCCTTCTCTTCATGAATGAAGAGAGGAACAATCATCAAAAGTAACAAGCAGCTGTTATAAACAGTACTTGATACCCACTTCATGCTCAAGGGAATACACTGCAGCTCTTCCTCATGGTTACTGAGTTTGACCACTTTCGAGCACATTTCTCCAGTTAAGAACTATAGAAATGATCCCTGAAAGTATAGTCTTAAGGATTTCACTGAAGAACAAAAGTGCCAGATATAAGCAACCCTCTTTAACATTACTGTGCCAAACTAAAACGTATGCTAAAACACACTATTACAATGCAGAGTAATTTTCAAAATGGTCTGCAACACAAAGAAATGTTTGTAACGTTTGTATTATGTTTGTTAACAAAGCATTTAACCCAGATTATTAGTCTGTTTATATTTGCATGGGTGACGCCCCTAACCAATCAGATACAAGGATACAAACTCACTGGAAAAAACTTGTGTCGATTTTCTTTCACAACAGGGTCGGTCCTAGACCAAATGACAGTACAGGAAAAAAAATACTCTTTGGCATGCTCCAATTTTACTTTTTTCTATATAGCATGATGTGCTTACACAATTATTTCATTTGCCACAGAGCAGAACACAAACATTGACAGCTTCATCATGTATATACAGCCTTATCATTTGTACAATAAACATCGTCGACATCATAAACATACATTAGTAAGCACTCTACTGTGTTGTAACAGCACCAACAAGCATTTGTTCTGTCAGTGTCAACAAGGGCTTTGTTTTGATCTCTAGAAAGTGAACCCAAAGACTCAGAGGAAAAAAACAGCATGCACTGTATTTGAAATGTATATCTAGTCTTCAAGTACATTCAGTCTGGCAGTATATGGGTTAAGAATAATAATAAAGACAGATAAGGTATAGGTCATCTTAAATTAGTCTGTGTGAAAGAAGTTTGGAGGGGTAGGGGGAATGAGAATATGTATATACACACATATATACACAGTATACACAGACAAGAATCCACAATGGCTGTACCCAGCTAAACAGTCTCAATAGATTCAAATATCCCCGGGTGATATACATATATCAAACGATATGAAGCCCTTAAGAAAATGAAGGGAACACTCAGAGAACTTGTGCAAATCTCAAAGCTCAGTTTAATGGAGGGTATATAAAAAAAGACGTTTCATATCACAGCGGGACCCAATATCATCTTGTTAACAGGCTGCGCTATGACCAGACAATTTTCTATTTTTTTGGGGGGGCCCTGGATTTATCTGAGCTTTGGGTTTGCAAAAGTCCAGGGAGTGCTGCCTTCATGTTCTCATAGACACACACGCCTCCTGGGTCAACATCCTCAGGTGACCACTCAGTAAAATCCATGAAATCCAGGGTCACTGGGGCATAAGGTTGAACATGGTTGCACAACTCTTGATATGCCTGTTCCAATTCCCATTCTTGTGTGACCAAATAATCCAGGTCAGCCCACAGCTCGGGCACATATGGGATATCCTCCGCCCTTCGCTCCTGGAGGTCTTTCCCCCCAACACTCTGATGCACTACCGAAGTCGGGATCCTTCTCCATACTTTCCAATAATAATCCCAGGCCGCTGAAGCCATAGCCCTCTGTAGGACCTTTATCCTCAAGCCCCGGGCTGTCACGCGCTCTGCTAGGGGTCCTACCTCCGTCACGCATGCTGACATGCACGCCACTGGGAGCCCCACCTCCGTTACCTCTGTCGCGCACGCTCGTCTGCGTCGCCGTAGAGACGTTATGATGCTACGTTGCGCCTGATGACGAACGATGTACGTGACGCACCGTTTGTACCGTAACTACTGTTTGTTGCACTATTTGTCTGTCTCCGCCTCTTCCTATCTAAAACCGATTTCCCTTGTTGTGATTGCCTGTTGTAAGCGCCACTTAGCTTTTGGTGTGCTTTTCATGACGTTTGATTCCTGCCTTGTGTACCGATCTCTGCCTGTTACCAACCTGCCTACGAACTCGGACTGCTTGTTGTTATCAAACCTTCTCTGCCAGCCCTCACCTCAGATTTGTTTGACCACGCTGCCTTCTATTGCCCTTGACCTCGGTATGTCCCTTGACCCTTCTCTCAGTGGAGTCTACCGTGTCCCAGAGATTGTTCGAATTCAGGGGCTCAACCCCTGGGTGAGGACAATTGTTTAGGTAAAGATCTAGTGCCTAATCTGCACTGTCGGGTCCACCTCCTCTACCTTACGCCGTGACAGGGGCACAGTTGTGCTGCTTACCACTGTAGAGGCCAATATCCGTCGTCCAACCTCAGCTCTGTCTGGACCAGCACCTCCAGCTCGGCCACCCATTCCTCTTTGGGCTGCTTCCCCAGGAATGGTATCAGCAACTTTCCTCGGAGGTTGGGAGGCTTTTCCCCATGTACTTAATTTCCAAGTGGAGATCCTCCCTCCAGAGCTTCAGTCAATTCCTCTGGGTCGGCTCGGCGTAGCTAACTTCCATTCTCCTTCCTGGAGATAGATCCCAGGGGAAAGAAAGTGTCCCTCAGACTAGGCTGGTCTCAATGTCAGTGCTGGAGAAGTCGGATCCCACCGCTGCCAACCAATTGTGATGGACTGACCAGGGACCTCAGGTTGTCCCTCTCCGCCAAGAGACGACCTGTCCTGCTAGGACGACAAACCTCCGCAATCCGTCGGCAAGCAAAGTAAAGGGATATCGCTCTCCAGTACCCAAATAACCAGGCAAGATTAGTCTTTAGGTACAACAAGAGGAGAACTGATTTATTTTCGACACAGTCGACTGGATATATCCAGCAAAACACACATTAACATAAAACAAGATATTGGGATACAAACCGCCCCCTTAATCTGCCTCCCAGAGACAACAGGGGCAGTAACGGGATTAACAATTCAATAGGGTCCCAACCTCCACTATCTATTACTGGCCCAAATCAGTTTCAGGGATGGCTGGGGTAAATGTCTGTAGTAGTAGTGGAACTGGGGTGGAGGGGTCTGCTTGCAGATCCTGGCTGTCTGCTGGAGTTAATTCCCTCAGCCAGTGATGGGGTGATATACTGCTGGGGGTAGCCACAGGCCTCTCCAGTGGCCTCAGTGATGGAGGGTTCCCTCACAAATGACAATTAAGACAGCTAGCTACTATATAAACAAAATTAAATTATAGTTTAAATACTTAAGGACATTGCTCTTCCTGCTCCCTTGCCACAGTTTTTTAATTTAATATTTATTGTTCAATAAACATCAATCCAACCGTACATAAAAACAGAAAGCCAATAAGCAGTACTGCGACGCAGCGCAGGGCAATGCACGTTACAGTACAAGTTCAGTTAATGGAAAGCTCAACAACACAGTAAAAGCAGTGTATAATTACAATTCCAGACATGGCACATATGGTTAGCACATTAGTGAAAACAGCCTGGGGAGATGGGGGAATGGAAAGGCCGGGGTGGGTGAGGGGAGGATTTTAAGTTGTTGAGGGAGATGGGGCTAGTCCTCAGCCTCCAGACTGTCCATAACAGAGTAGTCCCTCAGCAGGCTACAGATAAGCCCGCTGCAGCCATGGTCTGTGACCTGCTCCCTCCTCAACACCAGGAAGTTCCTGGCAAACCATAGAGCGTCCTTTACACAGCACATGAGACACCAAGCATCATCAATAGTGCCCTCAGTGTGTGTGCTCCCTTGCCACATTTTATACAGTAATGCCTCTCTCTTATATTATTAACCCCTTGACTGATAACGACGGCATGGTGCTGTCGCTAGCAGTCCCAGTCAGGTGATAACAACGGCACCATGCCGTCGCTAGCACTACCTTACCTGGATGGAGGTCTGTGGACTGACGATTGTCAGTTAAAGAGGTATGGGGGCATGCTGCTTAGGTGCCTGTATCTCAGACCCCCAACATATACCGCCTCACCTTTTCAAAGGTATAAGGCTTGTAAAAACAAAATAAAAATTAAGGTAAAAAAGTAAAAATGTAAAAGAAATGATTTGGGGTGTCTAAAGGCAGATAAATAAAGATCAAAATTGCCTAGAGACCCCCAAATTAAATTATCTAAACATAAAACTAGTTTAACTTTAAATTAAAAAAAAGTTTTAAGTATTCTAGCTAAATGATCACTGTGGTAGCCAATGTTACCACAGTGATCATATAGCTATGAAAAGTCACATTCCCTTTTTAAAAATGGCCATACTAAATTTTAATCCATGACCCTTTGATCATGGGGTTAAATTTAGCCAATGGTAGAGGGAGGCAATTTTTGAAATCCTGATGAACTGCAAATATTATTAAAGCAAGCCATTTAGCCTGTGTGGTAGGTGAGTAACCATCTCATCCCTGGAGATCTCCTTGCATTTTTACTGCAAAACTTATTTTTGCTGTAAAAGTGATTTTTTTTCTCCCTTTACCATCATTTCTTTGGGATTGTAAGGGGAAAGAATGGTGTGTGCTTCTGTGAGTAAATGTATGGAAAGTATGGTGTGTGCTTCTGCGAGTGAATGGAGATATGAAAGGCGTGTGAATTGTCAGTAATTAGGGTTGAAGCCTTGACGTGACATTACTGCTCACGTAGGAAGTTAAATTATGGCACAAAAAGTACATATTTTCAAAAACTACACCCCTTGGCCCATCAAATTATGGGCTGCATGTGTTTCTAGTACAAACCTGGAACGCACAAGAACAAATGAACATGTCGCTATGGTTAGAAAAAATATTTTCTAGCCAAAGCGACATATTCCATCGTTATTTGTGCACTCAACTTGTGTCCTAGAAATACATGTAGCCCCTCATTTGAAGTTCCAAGGGGTAGTTTCTTGAAATGTGAAAAACACTTTTTTCCCATTTTTGGCTTTATTTTGCAAACCTAATGAGACATATACAAATATAAAAATGGTATATTTGGAATCTGCTGGGTGTGCTGAAAAAACAATATATGGTTTGTATAGTTTATTTCCAAGAAAATTGCTTCTAAATGCGTTTAAACGTGAGATTCACCAAAATGCATAGCACCCAGGTGGGAAATAGCTTAGCAGCCAAGGGGTTAATGATACTTTGTACTGCACAACTAGACTGATGGGGAAAACACATCTATATCTGTATTCCCCTTAGGGGTAATCAATAGTTTCTTTATTTGCTATATCTATATTTAATCCAGTGTCCCTTAGTGCTGAAACAATTAACTATATTTATTTTAAATGTTTTTTTTTTGGGTCTTCAATGTCTAAAGTTTTCCCTCAGTACTTCTATTCTGAGGTCCATTAGGGTTAAGCATTGGGTATGGGTAGCAGAGATGCAGTTATCACTTTCATTATATTGGGTAACTGTTTACAGAGGTTAACATGTTTATATCTATATTTTGTATAAAGCAAATATATATATATATATATATAATAGGAACAGCAAATGCTAGACTTGTCCGGCAGATAAGTGTATTGTTGAATCATAATACGTAGATATTATGTGAGTAAAACGAATTGAAATTTAAATGTATCTATTTTTCAGACATTTATTTATTGAGTAACCATTCAGCTTGTGCATTCCCCCTCCTACTCTTCATGAATGAAGAAAGGAACAATCATCAAAAGTAACAAGCAGCTGTTATAAACAGTACTTGATACCCACTTCATGCTCAGGGGAACACACTGCAGCTCTTCCTCATGGTTACTGAGTTTGACCACTTTCGAGCACATTTCTCCAGTTAAGAACTATAGAAATGATCCCTGAAAGTATAGTCTTAAAGATTTCACTCAAGAACAAAAGTGCCAGATATAAGCAACCCTCTTTAACATTACTGTGCCAAACTAAAACTTATGCTAAAACACACTATTACAATGCAGAGTAATTTTCAAAATGGTCTGCAACTCAAAGAAATGTTTGTAACGTTTGTATTATGTTTGCTAACAAAGAATTTGTCCGGATTATTAGTCTGTTCACATTTGCATGGGTAACGCCCCTAACCAATCAAACGCAAGGATACACCCTCACTGGAGAAAACATGTGGTGTCAATTTTCTTTTGCAACAGGGTTGGTCCGACCTAGACCGAATGACACTCTGCCTCCAGAAATGTCTTTTTACCCCTATATGCCACTCTGCCTCCAGAAATGCCTATATGGGGGTTATGGAGGCATTTCTAGAGGCAGAGTGGTATAAAGGGGGTTAAAAGGCATATCATGGGGCAATCTGCCTCCAGAAAAGCCTTAAGCCCCCATATTGCGGCATTTTAAACTTCGCCCCAGGCGTCATTATGTCTTGGGCCGGCCCTGGGTGCCGGCAGCAGTAGGAGGCGGCCTGGGTGCCGCTTTCAATCCCGCTCGCAGCCGCTTAGCGGCTGTTTTGAAGGTTGGTTTGCCGCCGACCGGCCCACTGGTGGGCCAGTCCAGCCCTGCTCTTTGGCATGCTAACATTTTTTTGGCATTATGTGCTTATACAATTATTGCATGATTAAACAATTTCATGTATAAACTAATTTTTGGCTTTGCTCGATTGAGTTAATACATTGACTTGACTTAAACATCGACAGCTTCATCATTTATATTCACCAGTATCATTTGTGCAATAAACATCCTTCACATCATTTGTAAGCACTCTACTGTGTTGTAGCATAGCACCAACAAGCATCTGTTCTGGTAGTGCACTTTTGCACAGGCTTTGTGTCAATCTCTAGAAAATGAACTCAATTACTCTGTGGAGAGGAAGTTCCTCTTCTACCATTAGGTTTTGCATAGACTTTTTCCAGGAACTAACTCAGAGGGTGCCATTGAAGAAGTTTGGCACCTAATAAGTTCTGTTAAGGACACTTTGTGGTTCGCCCCAAACCTGGGAAGGGAACAGTTTACAGTCACAGGCTGAATCTCAACTTGCTAAGGGACTACTCCATCATTGATAGCCTCGACGAGGACTAATCCCCAGCCATTGGGACTTTAGTCCCCCACCTCCCTCATCATTTTTTTTTTTTTTTTACCGAGTCAGTGGTCAGTGGTTTCACTGTGGAAAAAAAAAACAAAAAGTGCCAAATAATGCCAGAAGGTTCTGGTGGACACCAGGTCTCCTTTCTTCGGGGGTCACGCTCTATGAAGGGCTATACAAGCCCTTCCCGGCCAGAAGGGTAGGGACCACTATCAAGTGTCTATGTGTCCTGGAAAAGTATTGGCAGTTGGGAAAACATAGTCACAGACTATTGGGTAGAGCAATAGGATGGGTTTAATGGAACAACTCTTCATGCCGCTTCCAGAGTGCACCGCAGAATAACTATGTTTTCCCCAAGCCCACGTCTCTGTGTAACTTCCATTAAATAGGAAATCATTTACAGGGAACTATACGTAATAGAAGGACCTTCTCTAGTGATAGCTGGAGTATCTACAGGGCCACGTGTATTATTGTGAGGTTGTTTTAAAGCAGGGAAGCTACACAACCATAGTTAGCATAAGCTGAGACTTTAAAATGAATTGTGTGATAAGATGCCTTCCAAATAACATTAGGGAGATATCTTACAGTATTGAGGTGTAGATACTTGCTTTAGCCATGGAGTATGTATTTAATGGTCGTAGTGCCCAGACATGAATAGTGACGTGAAAGTGTTAATAGTGTGATGAAGACATATTGGTGTAAGGGTTAATATGATGTTTTTCAGTTATTTCTGTATAAAAGTATAACAGGATCTTCAAACCACTGATGTAGAATGATATAATGTAGAATGTTCTAGTGTAATTAAACATAGCTAACATTGTCCATAAACCCAGAATGTTGGGTTGTTAAAAAGGATATGGAGAACAGTAAGATGGTTTAATTTTTGGCATTTTTGGATTTATGAGTATGTAGACAGGTAAGTATATGGACTCTTTTGTATTGCTAAAATATATAAAAGTGGGACTCTTCCAGCAATCATGTATGGTGCCCAGTGTTTAGCCCTGCAGCATGCCCTACACTGAAGCAATATATAGCTTTGAGGGTCTCCCAGTGCAGTAAGGGACATAAACATTACCTGTTTCTCTATTTATTTATTTTTTATTATGCATGTATTTTGATTTGTTAAATATATTATATGCATGATTTATTCTGTTGAGCGAATGTCCCATGTCCATATCCTTGAACAAGTTAACCCCTACTTGCCCATGCAAGTGTGTAGTTATGGGTTAAAACAATAATTAACATATACAGTGCGTCACCAGCTGCTAAGTGAACCTTTGTAACCCCTTATAATTCTATTTCCCTATGGGTCCAAAACATGTTACACAAAACAATGTCAGGAATACTTTGGTAGATTAAATACTATCAAAAATCAAAAGACAAGTTTCCAACATACTTTCAATCTATATATGTAGGGAGTTAAGAGAAAGATGCGTGTGTTTTATCAATATGGTATTTTAAGAGTGATTTAACTTAATCATCTTATGTGCATATATGTATTGTTGCCACTTTCATATTCTATAACGCTTGTAACATTAATAGTGTTTGTTTTACTACCACCTAGTGGGTATCCATAGTCACTGCTGATCATTCACTTGAAGGACCAAACATCTACACTGAATGAAACCAAAACAAGAAAATGTAAAACAAAATGTATTTTTGCAAGACTTAACCCCTTGACTGCTAACGACGGCATGGTGCCGTCGCTAGCAGTCCCAGTCAGGTGCTAACGACGGCACCATGCCGTCACTAGCACTCTCCTACCTTGATGGGGGTCTGTGGACCCCCATCACCACCTATCCCGGCGATCTGCCCCTCATATTGAAGGGCATCGCTGGGACCACCCGATCCGGCCGGTGACGTCGCGCGTAATGACGCGATGACGTCACCGCGCAACTTTATTGAAAACTGACAATTGTCAGTTTTCACGGTATGGGGGCATGCTGCTTAGATGCCTGTATCTCAGGCATCTAAGCAGCTACAGACCTCCAACATATACCGTTGGAAAGGTAATCGCCTCACCTTTCCAACGGTATAATGTTTGTAAAAAAAGAATAAAAAGTATTATGTTAAAAAAATAAAAATGTACACAAAAAGTAAAAAAAATGATTTGGGGGTCTCTAAAGGCAGATAAATAAAGATCAAAATTGCCTAGAGACCCCCAAATTAAATTATCTAAACATAAACTGGTTTAACTTTAAAAAAAAAAAAGTTTAAGTATTCTAGCTAAATGATCACTGTGGTAGCCAATGTTACCACAGTGATCATATAGCTATGAAAAGTCACATTCCCTTTTTAAAAATGGCCGATACTAAATTTTAACCCCATGATCCCTTTGATCATGGGGTTAAATTTAGCCAATGGTAGAGGAAGGCAATTTTTGAAATCCTGATGAACTGCAAATATTATTAAAATCAGCCGTTTAGCCTGTAGTACGTACGTTAACCATGTCATCCCTGGAGCCCCTTGCATTTTTACTGCAAAACTTATTTTTGCTGTAAAAGTGATTTTTTTTTCTCCCTTTACGATCATTTCTTTGGGATTGTAAGGGGAAAGAATGGTGTGTGTGCTTCTGTGAGTGAATGTATGGAAAGTATGGTGTGTGCTTCTGCGAGTGAATGGAGATATGAAAAGCGTGTGAATGGTCAGTAAATAGGGTTGTAGCCTTGACGTGGCATTACTGCTCACGTAAGAAGTTAAATTATGGCACAAAAAGTACATATTTTCAAAAACTACACCCCTCGGCGCATCAAATGAGGGGCTGCGTGTGTTTCTAGTACAAACCTGCAGTGCGCAAGACACAAATGAACATGTCGCTATGGTTAGAAAAAACATATTTTCTAGCCAAAGCGACATATTCCGTCATTATTTGTGAACTCAACTTTTGTCCTAGAAATACATGTAGCCCCTCATTTGAAGCTCCAAGGGGTGTAGTTTCTTGAAATGTGTACTTTATGTACCCTAATTTAACTCCCCAGATGTCTAGACCACCTTAACTTCCGATATGGCAGATTGGAGAATCTTGTTAAAAAATTGTCTTAAAACATTTAGGGGTGATGGCTGCATTTAGACAGCTCTAGACAGCTGGGAAGTTAAATTATGGTACAAAAAGTATATCTTTTCAGAAACTACACCCCTTGGCGCATCAAATGAGGGGCTGCATGTATTTCTAGGACAAACCTGGAGTGCGCAAGACATAAATGAACTTGTCGCTTTTAATTTTATTTATTTTTATTTTTATTAGTGTGATATTCACTTATTTGTTGTGCAAGTCAGATTTGTGATGCAAATACAAATAAGACCTCATTTGTTGCGGCTGGGGGTGTAGTTTCTAAAAATATATAGTTTTGTTGGCATATTTTAACATCCCGGGCAGCTAGAGCTGTTTAATTGACGCAGCCATGCATTAAATTTAAAGATGAATTTTGTGATAGTCTAATAAATTTAACTTTTAGCAATAAAATATTAGAAAAACACAGTCTACTGTTCTCAATTTCTGTTTATTTTAGACCGGTTACCTACTACAAATATTTAGCAACACAGGTTTTGATATTAGAGTTTAGAAAAATAACATTACGAACTAGTTTTTATTGAGTTGGAAGTGAAAAATTACACTTTTTCCCCATTTTTGGCTGTATTTTGCAAACCTAATGAGACATACACATATACAAATGGTATATTTGGAATCTGCTGGGTGTGCTGAAAAAAACAATATGTGGTTTGTATAGTTTATTCCCAAGAAATTTACTTGAAACACGTTTAAACGTGAGATGCACCAAAATGCCGAAAACCAGCTTAGCACCAGGGTGGGAAATGGCTTAGCAGCCAAGGGGTTAAATTATAGCACACAAAAAAATAAAGATTTGTAAGTAGTCTCAGTCATTGACAGAACTTGCCACACAGATGGAGATTCCCAGAGTGGTGAGGAACAATCCAAGAACAGCTCCTGCAAAAAGAGAGAAACAGGGGATCGAATGTTCCAGCTCAGAAATAGAATAGAATAGAAATAGAGTACACACAGCTGTAGCATATTCAGATATACTATAGGACATCTAATAACATCACATATTGACACAATGTACCTCCACTACTAATGAACATACTTTGAATATTCACTCTGCACTTATAAAGCATAATCATGGTATTTAGTATGATCTATAGTTGTCTAAAAATTCCCTTCATTAGTTACATATGGAATGAATATCACATCAGATTATTCTATGCTTTGCAGGTCAAAAGACTGCATGATAACCTTCTACATCCAGAGTTTGTATGCAGGGGCAAAACCTTACATGTGCTGGTCAGCAGCATATGAAGTGTGCATTTTCCCTACAGAATGGCTAATGCAGTCACCCTAAGTGCTACTTATGCAGAGCTGAGTTAAAACTACAGGTTTCAGTAGATATAGGAAAAAGTAGCTTACCTCCGCCACCGATATTCTCTCCCAGAACCTTCCCAGTGACCATTGTGAAGACCAGTGCCAGTGAATTACAGATTGGTACAGCCATCGACAACTCTAAAGATATTAGAATAAGTAGGAGAGTGAGTCTATATAGAAACCAGGGAATTAGGGGAGAAAACAAGTTGAAAGAAACCTACCAGCTGAAGCCAACGTGAGGTAGAATATCACAGAACCACTCTGGTTCAGCAAGAATGGGATCACATACTGCAGGACAAGAAAAAAAGAACATAAGCAAATATGCACAATGTCAATTTGATATATTTAATTCAGTGCATGTAAGTTATCTGTAGAAAGAATGAGGGAATCATAAAGCAAATCACTTTTTGTAGTTAACAGGTCACATGAGTCTGTGCTGTCAGACTTGCAGCTTTAAGACACAAAGTAAGCTGATGTCCATGTGTGTGTATAGACCAGGCACAATGCTTATGGAAAACAGTAATGCCAAAACAACTGCTTTTACAGTTGGGGGTCAGCAAGCAAGCTAAAAATTGTCCCTGTTTACCATACTTGGGGTATGCTATATCATGTTATATAATACACCGCAAATTGCTTTGTCGCATTCTGTACACCAGGAGAAGCTCAGCTGCAGCTTCAATGATCCTCTCCTGATATATAGGTGTTCCCATTTCCCAAGTTCAAAAGTTAGACCTGATCGTCACTTCTACTACAAACCAGTAACTAACACCAAGTAAACCCTTAAATACGTATTCCAGTCCTTTATAATGCATATTCTGAAATAAACTACTACATTCCTCTGTATAGATAAAATAACCTCCACCCAACTATGTATTTTAAAGTGCCAACTGCCAATGTAAAAGCTGTGAACTAGATACACACCATTTTAGACCATAAAGTCTTAGTACTTTCTATGTACATGTTATATGGCTTACATATTATATAAAAAACACTTTCAATCAATTTCAGCAAACACAAATAAATGTAGAATCATACAATCAATGAATGTGTCATCTATTCTGTAGATTATATATACTTATTTTGCATGTATAACTATATCTTTTACGCAGTAAACATTCAATTCTAGTCTATGAATACTAACAATCTATGATTTCCATGCATTTTCAGTGCAATGTGACTCAACCTCACCTGACAATGAGCAACTCATCATCTTTACAGATGAGGACAACTATATCCCCATACAACAAAGTATAAAATAACCTTTACAAAAATTGTCACAGAAGGGCAGCTACGGGCAATAAATGACTTTTGATGCTAGTAACAGGGAACCGCCTCACCGATGCTTCTATGATGCCCAGATGGAGAACCTTCTAGATGATGTACATATAAAGGGGATGTATTATGTAAACATGCACAATTTGATCATAATGGTATATATTTTATGCACTGAGGAGTATGTTTTTTTGCTGATAGCTTTGTTGTTTTGAACTATCCCAATGTCAACATCTATAAAGCAAGGATTTATTCGTGAGAACGGTGTGATTATTCCACTAAGTCATGTACAAAAACTCATAATAATTTCTATTCAGTGCCAATGTAACAGGCGTAACGTATACTTTTCAATGTATTCCAGTGGTACAATCCTGATGTTTATTACTTTACAAAGTACTGTTGTCTACCGAAAAGCCACATAATGTGCAACAACCTTACGTCACACACACGCAACCAACAAATCCTGTCAGAATCTGTTAACTATTCCTTCCCTTTTAATATCCTGGCTTGGCATTGGCCTTAAATGTTAATTCTTAACATTAAAACACGGGACAAAATCAATGTTGGTCAACATCAAAGCCCGCTATACACATAAAACTTAATACTTTGACACAACCCTCTAAATCTCACCCTCCAATTGCTGATTAAGAAACTGGCTTCAGATAATAGCTGCTTGAGGGTCCTTTCCTCCTTAACACCCTCCAATCCCTCAGCACCCTTCCGCAAAAGTGGGTTAGTGGCTCCCCAAAGAAAGGACACCACTATCAGCGAGAACAGATCCCCTGCAGAGAGAGGCATGAAGGGATAATGAAATATACTTTAACCAGGTGGACGCTAACGCTCCCAATAAATGCGCTGCAGTGCGACCATTGGCAGAAATTAAAGATTATTAAACAAGTGAACCTCTTAGGCGACAAAAAAATAAGTGTCACAGAGAGCTAGCCTCCTAGAAACATATAATCCCATTAAAAGACTATGGTAACTACACTTCCGCCTCCGACAACCATAGAGTGCAGACGTCGCCAGAACTCTATCATTCCAACTTCCGGGCCCTTTCAACACGCGCCTGTTTCTGCCCGGTGTATAGAGCACCATGGTGAGTAAAATTACATGAATTTTCTAAATTCGTTAACTGTTTAAAAATAGCGCAATAGACGCTATCTGTATCTAAAGCCTGGAGTGTTTTTCGTTTTGTAGTTTTTCTTGCTTGGAGTAACAACCTTATGTCTCCGGCTCCTTTGGGCCCTGTGTTTCCTGCTTATGTTATGAATTTCCAAAGCTCGAA
>VKOC01004253.1:0-68455 GCA_009364415.1 Spea multiplicata
TCAATTGGTCCGTGTGTGTTTAACTCCCCTGTCCACGGTATGATGGAAGGCAAAATGCTTTTGATCTTGGTTACATGAAAGTGTTCCCACCACAAGCATTGTATCTCATTTGCTGAAAACATCTCTTCCTCTCACAGAATTGAAGTGGCTTCAAATGCAACATAAAGTGGACGGTTCTTTTCACCCTGATTACACAGAATCCATTTTCTCAAGACTTATTTCTTTCAATGTAATTTTACCTACAGAGATAAAAAAAATCTTTTATATTGCCTCCCATATTTTAGTGAACACAATGACAACAGGAAATATTTTAAAGGAGACATGCCATAGTAATTCCATTGTTTTTGTTCTGTCCATTTTTATTTATTAGGATTTTTTTTACAGCTTCTTGTAACAGCTGATGATTAAACCACCATGTTTTTATAAACCAATTTGTTTTGTATGACATCTTATAACTATATTGTCTTTAATTTTTTAGATGCTGTATGCCTCCCCCCAGCTGAATAAATTCTATCACTATATACTGAGGCAAACATCACAGTAGAACAGCATAACTGCTATTGTTCTATACCGAGACTAGGGTGACCACATCAGCCATGTTTTCCAGGACGCTTACAATTTTTACATATTGCTGACCAGACCAGATAAAGTGTTGCCCTGCAGTATGGGTGGTGAATAACTGATTGTCCCCTTCCATGAGTCTATACATCTGTCAGGGTCCGTGCAGCAAACCTCGACGAAGCAACTCACCGGAATACCCGCTACTCGCAGGTATCGAGTCCAGCGCTGCGTCACCGGTCTTCTCCTCCTCCGTGGCTGTAGCTAGAGGGCGCGCTCTTTCACACAACTTTATTGTTCCCGAACAGCAGGAACACACTCGAGCTTTGCTCAGTGCTCAGTTATTGTGCCTCGTAATCGCTACATACGCCTGCATTGAGTATCCCTGTTCGCTTTCTGTGTACCAGACCTGGCTTATCCTTGACTTTGCTACTCTCCTGTTCCCGGCCCTTGGAACCTAAATGGTTTTCTGACCCTCCGTGTGCCGACCTCGGCTAGTTTCTGGACTTTGCTTTTCTCTGCGACTTACTGTGTACAGAACCACGGCTTGTTACCCTACGCTGATTGTGGGCCTTGTCTACTAAACACCTCGCTCCTGTCTGTGTCCTCCATACCTTCAAGCCTGACAACATCCCACATACTGCGGGGCAGCACTTTACCTGTGCTGGTCATTGCGGTGACATAACAAGTATTGTTTTTGCCAGTTGAACTCTTTCTGTATCACATGTGTCTTTTGATATGTTAACAAGGGCAAACCTCCAGTGATTCAATATGCCTGTTGAATGCAAAATCTTAGTTCAGTCTCTCTCTGCCCACCACCCTGCATGGATGGGGCAATCTGCGTTGTGCTGGGTTATGTTGGGCCTTTTGGTTGCAGGTTAGTCTTGTAAGTTACTGTGTTTTTGTCTCCTATTAAATATCTGTTAATGTAGACGAACCTTTGTGATATATTTTTATATTTGGTTTAACACCACAGTCATCAATATGATGTGGCCACCCTGAGACTGATTTTAAGCCGGTTAGAGGGAAGTCTTTGATCTCCCCAACCAAGCCTGCTCCACTAGAGGCGGACATTATAGTCCATCTCTGGAGGGGTGCACAATCGATGCCGGCCTGGTGGCACCCCCCCTGATGAGTTCAGCTATCATATGGCAATAACTGTCAGACCACCGAGGAGGAGGGCATCTGCAGGGCTGCAGCTTCTACCCCAGGCAAGTCCTCTTATTTCTTTATTTTTCATTTCTGAAGAATGTATATTACTCACAGAGGGTTAAGGTTTCTCATAGAGTACTTAAGGTGCATTCTTCTTTAGTGGAGCTGTCAGGGACTGTAAACCATCATATTTCTTTTGAGTTATAATTTACCTTTGGGCCTTATAGTGTTTTATGGGACAGTTCTGGGGAGAAATAGTAAGTGACACAGAAGTCACTATGAGGGAAATGTCCCCAGAAGAGGTCTGTGCTGGCCTTAAGGTGAAAGCCCAATGGTTATTTTTAGTTCTACAAAAAAAGGTGCTTAGAAAAACTGGATATATTGGGATCTAGATGATATTTTGACTTCAGTGTTTGTTGGATCGATACTGGTTACATTAGGCCACACGGCATCGGCAATACAGTATATGTTTAATTGCTGCCAAAAAAATAATGGCTTTTCAATGAGCCATTCCGAGCGAGGCCTGCTCCGAGTCCCATCAAGCATGAATCGCTGCCAAATCCCAGTTTTTAATACAGCTAACACCTCAACAGCTCCTGAGAGTCCAGAGTTTAAATACTGATCATATGAGAAGTGACTTCCAGGCCCGGCCACGTGGGCGCCGTAGTACCAAAAATCCAAAACACAAAAGGAAAGTGTTTAGCCAGGGGAACGTTGCTAAAAGCCACATCTAAGCCCACTGTTTACATAAAGCCATTTGTCATTTGGAAGCTCTTGGCATGTGTTTCCAATTTAATGTTAAGATAATTTGTAACAAGAAGCATGTTAAGCGCAGTGTATCTTGTGTTTTAGTAGACTGCGTTAGAAGATTACATTAAAGGCACACAATCATGATTATTTAATTCATTTACCTTTACGCAAACTCAACCGTGATGCAATCATTTTATTTATAGAACTAAAGATAATTGGTTTGCATTAAAATTGTAACCCCAGTTCTGTTTTGTTTGAAAGCCAATTGGTCTTGCACCTCCTGTTACAGAATCTATCTAACCTAATTAGAACCTTAAAAGCATTCCAAACCTAAGGGGTTAATTTACAATGGTGGAAGTAGTGCCCTTACATCACAAAGGGACAGCTCTGACAGATATCTCATACACAAAGGGCTGAGCTGACCCTGGAAAAGGCATTATTCAGCTGGCAAGATGCCTTTCAGACTATCTCACTGGTTTTAATATGCATTATGCTGGGCCAGCTAACCATCTCTTGCAGGAGAAGTTCACTAGGCTGAAGTTAATATATCATGAAGTTACTGAATTGAATCTGCAAACTCAAAATAAACTCCATTGAGACTCCAAAAACAGCTTAGCCATAAGTTACACTCAAGCTATATATTTTTTTTATCAGAACAGAAGCAGGCTCAAACGTCTGAGGGTAGTGGTTAGAGACTGGTCCCCGGCCCAGAAAAAGAGAAAAAGAAAAGTTCCCAGTTATGGCCACGAGATTAGTTAGCAAGTGTAAAAGGAGGGCATAATACCTAGAAGGGAGCTAAACATTATTTCTGTTCTGTACAACATCTGTACAAAGTATAAATGAAACATTTGATTTCTTAGGAGTATTCTCGCCACTGTGTCAATCTTTCAATACATCCTATCCTATGAGATAAACTTTTCAAATAAAGTCCATGAGTAATTAAAGAAAAAGAAAAGCAAAGAGACCACAGGGGCAGGTTCAGAAATTTGGTTTACTCCAAAATTTTTACTTTTGATTATTGGCCGGTGCTTCAAATAGCATATGTAACTCAAATATGTCCAAGGAGCTTTCAGACCATCAAATGTTCCATTCTCAATACATAATTCATTGCATATTTCTCCACATGCTTGTGCTGTGGCCATAGTAACATCTTCGGCTCATATAACCCTTTCTTAGACTGATAACTCACATAAACCAATGTAATATACCTAGTGATGACTTTCTAAATGCAAAGGTAGTAAGCATTACATGGACGTAAGGTCCTCAACCCAGCATACGCAACTCAACATGTAGATATCTAGCTGGGTTGCAGGGGAGGATACTGCAGTTTATTCTCCAAAGGAAGAGCTGCTATTCTTTATGAAAGGCCATAACTGGCCCTGTATAATGCATATTTTTATGGGTGAGGAGACTTTCACTGATTAAGCCAAGCTCTTCCTTTAGGAGAATTTCACAGGGGTTGGCCTTCGATAAAGTTGAATGAAGGCAATGAGATTTATTCACTAAAGTATAATTGACAGGAGAGTTTGCAGGACATTTGTGTTTCAGCTTCCTGTATTCACTGTACATTATGAAGAGCCACCTCCAGTGAGTCTGACCCTGTGTTATGTATAGTTAAATCAGTGAGATTCCTACAAAGTATTTTTAAAAATGTATTGATACACTATAGGGTCAGCTCAGCCAGCTCATCCCTTCATGCTGGAGAAACTTGCCTGTGTTAAATAGTAATGTATGGGAGCTAAAACCACAACTCATCTTTTAGTGAAAAAACCCCCAAATAGTTTAACCCACAACTCTCCTGTAAACGCTCCCTTTGGTAAATGAGGGTATTTAGGTGTAAATAAACAGGGACATAGGGCTACACAGAAACATAATGACAAGAACTACAGATATGACTTGACAAAAACAAATGACCAGAACTTCATACCTAGATTGAAGAAGATAATTCTAGAACGGACCAGTTTTAAAGATTTCCATTGACGATATATAAAGACTTCTTTGGAAATCTTTCCTTGGCAGTAAGGCTCTGATGGCGCTTTCCCATAATGGCTGTGCCCTCACAATGACAACATACACTTGGCTATGATGTCATATTCCAACAGATGCAGAATCTGCTCTGAAGAGGGAGCAAAGTAAAATGATTTACAACCAGAATGTAACCATGCTCCCTAAAACACATATAATTACATCATATATTTCCATTATCCCCAGAAAACTAAGCGGCGTTCCATGACAGTGTCACCATCCCTTTAATAAAACATGTAGTCAGACCTGTGGGCAAAATAGTGACAATGTTTTTTATACACATGTGCATGTACAAACAGTTAAACAAAATAAAATCTTACAGACTGCTTAATTCTAAGGACCAGAATATTGTTGAACGTCTTAATTTTCTTTTACTGATGCAATCTTTAGATATCTTCTGTTCGGAACAGATGGTGAATGCTTAGTTTAAAATAATTTGGCCATTAAAATATGCTGCTGATTCTTCACAGTAATGTTTTTTTTTCTCTTTGAAATACCAGGGAATGGATTTAAAATCTTAGAAAGTTTGTAAAAAAAATGCAGTTGAAGAGGGTTTGTCTGTGTTTATAACAATCCACTGTGGATTTTATAAACACAAGCAATGTTACATTAAATTAAAGGAAAGTACATATTTTTATCAATATTGAATTAGGTTGGAGATTTCCAATCTTGTGTATTTGCCTCCTGGTCAGTCTTTTAGACATCCGGATAGGCACGATATTATTAGGTGGCTCCCAATAATGCTCCCCTGCCCTGTTCACCCATGGTCAACCATGCCTCTCCATGTGCCTATCCATGTCTGTTAAAGAAACTCTGGAGCAGCGTTACCTGACAGTACCCAAGCCGGGTGATTTCTTCTCCAACTGTTATGGAACTTTAACGACCAAGATGCTCTCCAAGCAATGACTAACTGTGTCTCATGATAGATGTAGCTCCATAACAGGTGGAAAACAGGTAGGGAAATCTTTGAGAAGCAGTTCTATAGAAATCACAGGAACAGCATTTTTTCCTTGACTTCCAAGCGTCTTATGTGTCTTTTTGAGAGTTTTGGGGACTTTCGTGCTTTGTGGTGGAAAACACCTGTGAAAAAGGTGGTGCTTCACTTTAATATATTTTTGGTTTTACAACCGGAAATCTGTTTTTCTATTGATGTATGTGAAGGTTTTATGGTAATTTACTAATGTGGTGTTACATAAAACCCAACAATCCTTATTGGGCTTTGGGGGTCTTTAAAAAACCTGTAGCCTTTAGCATGACTACATTCATCCATAAAATGTCAGTTTTAATTTTTAATCGCCGTAATTGCCGTTGAGTGATTCTGTTTAAAAATAAGGGATTTTTTTATCAAGGGCGAAGGATCAGTGGCAAAATGTGGCAAAACTAGCACATCTAATCGATTTCCTGCCCTTAACATATCTCTGTTCTTTTGAGCCACGGCTAGAAGCTTTTATTTTGTGTTTTGCTTGCATTGAGCTAGCATTTCTACCATGACTGGATCCTTTCTGCACCCTGTGTCTGTATAAGTATTTGAGGAATGAATGGTACAAGCCCTTCCATGGGTGCAGAACCAACAGGGGTCATCATGTGATCACTTTTCCTGCTTTCTATGCGTCGTAAGAGCATTCACATAAACCGTCTTTCTAAGCTCTAGTCGGAGTAGAGCTGACATTCATTCGCATTTCCGTCAAGTTGGCAGGACGCAATTGCCACTGCCAACTCTTCATGATGCTTCCGGTATTATCGTGAGAAAATTACTGGAACACATACAAAAATCTGAGTTTTAAAGAAACTTTTGCAACTAATATTTACCGTACGGTATTTTGTACTGGACCAAAATGCTTCAGCTTGCTGAGAAGTGAAGTGGGTTGGAAAAAAAAAACAAAAAACAATGTCGCTTTAATTGCAACAGCATAAATATTTGATATTCGGATATCTCAGATCTCTAGCTGGAAACATTCTTGCAATGGATTTTTTACCTGTGCACACTGCCATTAGGCAGGAGAAAGTCAGCACAGCCCTGGGGCTCTTTAATGAACTCCAACCCATGCAGAACTAAAGGCGAGCGCATTTTTGACAGATTCGCTGGTTCTGAATTAACTGTCATCGGGAAAAAAGAAAGAAACTGCATTGTCAGCAGTTCGTGTTTACGTAAAGTCGGTAAAAATCGCTGTGTTTCTGATATTTTTTTTTCATTAACAGATAGTTTTCAATGCCTCCATTATCTTTTTTCTCGTTAGGGTGATGGACAACAAACACTTTTAATGGATGTGAATTGAACTTTATCTCAGAACATTAAACCTTTAGAAGACGTGGGGGGAAGCAATGCATTTATCTTGCCTTTTGGATATTATAGGGTTAAAGAAAAGATTGATAACCAATGATCTGACAGAGCCCTAAAATAATTAAATGGACTCCAACAATATTGAGCAATCCATTGCGTGACTCCTCCATTGGAGCAGCTAAATTGACCCCTACACGTTACCGACCAATCCTTTATATGGCCCTCCTCTAGTTAAAGAGTTAAAGGGATGCCCCATTTTTCCTCCCCATTCCTAAACATTTGCATGATTGCAGCAAGCAGCGTTGGGAAAATGTGGAATATTACCCCTGTTGTCTACATTGACGGCAGATTGAAATGCATGAAATTCAGTCCCTTCTCTTGAAATCTAATAAGGCCTAACTGTCACTGACTAGATTCTGCGTCATTAGGAAAATTACCTAGTGATCAATCTCTAAAAACACAGAGATATCAAGGCAAATTTCACTGAGAGCTTTTGTGGATAGAACAACATGTTCATTCCCTTTCAGAAACCAGGTCAGAGCTAAAAGCAAAAGGCTTTTGTTAGTCTTTCATTTCAGCAGATTATATATCGAGACCGAACTCTCACTGAGAACTTTCGCGTTTGCGAACAAAAGTACTAAACTGTTTTACCCAAAGATGGGCCGCAAACATGGTCTTAAAAATGATTTGGTGTATGAATGCTCGCATGTCCAGGACCTATGAACGCCGGACTGTACTTATAGTTATCTCCGCTGTAAGCAAAAGATTAAAACGGACCTGTAAGCTTGACTTTAAAGAGGACTGGCGACTTGCCCAATTCCACATTCTACTTTTTCAGTAAATTTGGTTTAGTAAAGTAAAATAAATAATAGATAAAAAATATAAACATATCTATGTATTTTATATGCACTTTATATTTATACTAGGGGTGCTGTTTTACTGACACTCCTAAACGTAACAATTGTACTAAGTAAATGTAGGCATAGGAAAACATTCCTAGTAGTGTGCTGAAATGCCGAAACCGTTTAATTTGTACTTAATGCACTTCATTCATTCATAATCATTCAACCTGGTGATGCAAAGTGGGCAACTGGTTGGGTGGTTGCCCATAGCAAAGCTGAAAATAATGTGTCTTAAGACTGTTAATTTTTATGTGATTAACTTTCAGTGTAGAGAATAAAATGTCAGATCTGTCAATTAAACTACTTGTTAGGATATATAGAATATACATATAAAAAACTCACACATATACAGATTCCAGGGTGCTGCAGAAATGTACACAAATACACGCAACAAAGCAAGAGATCAGCACATACCCATCAAATACTTTTCTATTTGTAGTCGTGACTGAGGCTGTATTAACATTTTTGCTGTGCTCGCGTTTTGCTGTAATTTTATTCACTCTCTTCACTGAATCTACACAAGTTATTTATTATTATTTTTTCATGACAAGAAGGGCTGTCTTCATATACCATTATATATAATTTCCTATAAAAATAATAATATATGGTGAAAAACCCATCCACAAAAGCTAATGAAAAACCTGTTAAATAGATTCTACTATTTGTCCTGAGTTTAGAAATACCAAGTGTTTTATGTTTTTTTGCAAGATATATATGAATATAATACTATATAATATATATATATATAGTAGTGTTTTTTATTTTAGAACCGTTTTTTATCTTTTAATCCTACCCTCAATGTCCTATTTGGGACATCTTTGAAGCTGGCCACTACAATTTATTCCAATCAAACCATATATTTTTAAAAACTAGAGTATTTAAAATGTTGGTATTTTAACAATTGCTGTGCACTCATTCTACTACCAGCCTTTGTCTGGTAGTAATTTCTTTTGTGGTTTTTTTTTTACCGAAATTGTAATTCAGGTATAAATTTGCAGCTCCTGGTATACATCACTTCAAAACACCATCAAAACACCATCCCAATATGTGTTCAGCAACATCTACAGTACAGTGATACCACCCTTGTATGTTTGTCGGGTTATTTGAGAACTAAAAGGCCACATTTAGGTCATGCACCTAAAGTCATGGGGCCTAAGGTACGAGCCTGTGTGAGGTTTCAGGTAGCACAAGATGTCTGTAATGTTTGGGCTGAGGTGGACCAGAATGCAACAGAATCGTATGAATAAATGATAAATTGTACATATTGCAACCCACAAATCTTTCATTCTATTACCTTTTTAAGAAGTTCAAGGCACAAATAGTTCATAAGTCCAAATTTGGCGAAGAACAGATATAAAATATCCACTATTTCAAGGGAACCTATATATTTCTTTACACAACAGGTGACTCTAAGAGCTTCATAAACTCACTTCTTGGTTCTTAGAAGTTTCAGGTTAATGGGAGGCAGGAGCTTTACGGAAACCTCTCATGAAGTCTCTCATGCTAAGCTCCGGGTTTTTAAGATAAAGTGCTAGAAGTTTATAAATGTGAAAAGTTAACTCTCCTCTTTTTTATCAATGATGTGGAATAATGGAGGTAGAACAGTGAAGAAGCGCTGCTTTAAGAATTCCAGTTTGTGTCTGTTCAAACATCAAAAAGATCGGTGTGCCAAGCTAGTGACCCACACTGAGAATGCCTTTTATCCCCTGAATATAAAAGCTTGCAAAATACAAGCCATACTCAGTCCTTTCTATCTGCCTAGCCAGATTGCACATTGCCAAGGAACTGTAGCATGCGTGTTATCTGTTTCAGAATCGTATTTTTCTTAATTGGCAAATAATGATGCCTGCCAATAATTCATTAAATATATTCACAAGGCAGTTTGCAAGAAGTCCCTAATGAAAAAAACTTTTACACAATGCAAAATACTTAGGTAAAAATATCAATTATTTCTAAGTACCTGGTGGAATGTTTATGAGATCTTCAGCAAAGTGGTTATATAAAAAAATATCAGCTACAGGAAGGATTTTTTTAATTTAAAACATGAGTAATGTGGAGAGGTTTAATAGCTCAAACTAAAATGAATGGATTATATGGGGATATTGGAGTATAGACACCTAGGATCTGTCAATACTCCTCATCTGAAGGTTCATCCTTAATTCATCATACGGAAGTTTGGAGAACGAAGAATTGGGTATTAATTAAATGCATATTAAATTTAAAATTGCATATTAAAGGACTATGCCAAGCACAGCCAATCCTACGGGCCTGGGGTGCCTGAATGGGGTGGGTGCCAGGCAGTGGCATAGTCTTCTTCGGCAGACAACTCTAAGCAGACCCTTTCCCACAGACCCAAATGCTGCTTTTTACTCTCATAATGCCCTTCCGTTATCAGAGCTCAAAAATGTTATAAATGTTATAAATCAAATAGATGATTGCAATTCAGTTTAGGACTGGCCCTGACCTCAACGGAGGGCTACCAATCAGCCATTGTACCCAGAACATCCCCAAGACCAGAATATCTGCAGGTGGTTCCATGGTGAAACAGAACACTTTAGAAAGAGATTGTGTTATGGCTATTAAGAGTAATTATTATATAGTCTGTAGGATACATTAGAATACAACTCAGACCCAGGAATAAACTATACATGATGGCTAAATAAGTATCTGTATTTTCTTTGTTGCCAGTGTACCCTCTAAAACTTGAAAATGAAGATAATTTCTGAATAATCTGGTTTATTTTTAGATGGGTATTTCAATTTGGAAAAATTGCTGCTCTTACAATGAGGACTGTATCTGTCCCTAACTACGTGGTTATTGTATTATTTCTTGTTGTTGTTTTGTTTTTTTAAATCACGCACAGAAAACACGCAGGTCAACTTTTTCACACTTAATCTTAATTTGGTCCCAAAAGTGGGACCTATGTTCTTGTTGTTATAATCCCAAAAGGTGGACCTATTTCTATACATTTCCGGGGAAGTACGAGGAACAGATGGGCCTATAGGATTCTGAGGGTAGCTGTGCCTCAATTACTTAAGGTGCTGTTCCACCAAGGCGGTACCAGAGATGTGCTGCTTCATGTAGAAGGACGTTAAAGAAACCTGTCTGTCATTTTGGTTTTCTTTGTTTAATGGTAGAGTAGTGATGCTACAGTTGAAACAGAGACCTATCATTCCTCCAAAGTCCCTCCTCTCCTCTGAGGTCTCACCATGGATTTATGAAGACACAGAACCATATTATAATTCAGTGCATGTGTGATTATAGTTCTTTGGATACCCTGCTAACACTCTTGCTGGCTCTGTTTGGGAATGGTGGTCTAGGGGGTGAATAGCATGCATGGCTGGTGAAGATCCTAAAGCCACACAACCTCTTCTAAGTCAGCAGTTGAATGTGATCCCTGTCTACTGAAGTATAGCAGTACTGGATATTTTGTATAAAATATGCTTTTTGCAGCCACTATTCCATTGGCTGCACTTTTTGGTGGAGGACAAACTCACACTTTGCTTGGCCGTCTTACACATGTTCCTATGTGACTGCGACGTACAAATACATTTAAAATTTAGATTGGTTATTAAGTTGGAACATACCTGGGTAGCTACCACTTTGGCATTAGTGATGTCCTTAATATTGGGAGTACCGGAGTAGTAACACTTTTTTAGCATCCTCTCTTGCCTGGGTTGATAATATTATATTTATTTTCCTTCTTCCTAAACCAATTTTCTTCCGGTGACTGCCACTATCCCAATAACCCCTTGCAAAGATCTGGAATGAAATAATCAGAAAGGAATTTCAATTCATAAAGTAGTAACACACATAAGGACATTCTATTGCTTAAGCAAACAGTCATTTGAAACTGTGCGGCATGCTGTATTTCTTGATAAAAATTAATTAGAAGTTATTTCCTCCCTGCGCTCGTCTTCCACAGATTTGTTACAAATTTAACAGTAATTTGCACTTCCCGTACAGTTCCATCGTGAGCGGCGCGTCCAAGGCATTAACGCAAATCGCTACTTAATTGGATGTTTTATCTGCAGTTTAGTGGTGCAAGTTATTTAATGAGGAATAAACCGTGAAGAGACCAGGAAGAACGTATTCTTCAGGTCAAGAACTGTGTGCCAGTGTTCAAAGGGGGAATTAAGATCTTTTAGGAGGAAATTAAAAAAGAAGAGTTATACTTCAAGTGTAGAATAAAGATATTTGTGAGAAATATAGATACACCACCCTTCCTGTCTACATTAAATTACTCAGACTGGCTTTATTTTTTATTGTAACTATTTTTGTTAGACTCTTCTTCTGCTATGCTGTCATATATATTGTAGACTTGTATTTCTCGAGCTTTCCTGTTTGGTTTGGACATTCCTGAAAGTGTTGACCCCAACCATGCGCAATTAGAGTTTGGCCCATGATCAGTAGTGTATTCTGGCCCAGGCCAACCAGGCCTAGAGGAGACCCTCTCCGCATCACTCAACACCACTACTCAATGGGGCAGTTAAAAGATCCCTGATCTCCCCAATTGGCCCATTAACACTATGGAAGTATGTGCCAAGTCAGTATAGTACTCCATAGTTTCCTTCAGCCATGGTCTTCCTTTAAAAGTGGAGGTCCAGTAGAAAGGATTGTGGCACGGAGGGGGTAGCAGACAGCACTGGGTTAGGACTAGGGCAGGACCAAAGGTGAATACACCACTGGCCAGGATCTTATATAGGTAGAACACATGTAATATCGCATGAAGTTATGTATGCTGAAGGAGTATGATAAGCTTTTACAAAGTTACGTTTTGTCCCAACATCAATACATGCATATTGCAGGCTCCAAGAATTAAACCTTCACTAGACAAAAGCAAACAGATATATGCATAACAGTCCTTGGCCAACCCACAGAAGGAATGGTATCACAATCATTGGTGGGCTGGCCAAAGGTGGTCTGAAAATCGTGGAAGGTGCAGTTCTACCACTGCTACCTGTTGACTTCCGGTGATCTAGAATGTCTACGATTATCATGGCTATGAACAGAGATATTCCAAAATGTATTGCATACAAGTGTAATGTGTTGCTAAATATTATGTTAACACATTAAGAAATAAATATATATGCCAGGAATGACTTTTGTTTGTGCACTATTGTCTGAATATGTGTATAAGTGCATCCAGATGACCTTAATTTAACCCTGTGTGTGGGCCTGTCACTTCATGTATTTCTCAGACATTAGGTATATTAGTTAGGATCCAGAGCAGCCATCAAAGTTGGATGTTGTTGAATTTGCTCATTTTTGTGATTCCTAGCATGACACCTGCCTCTTTTGCCTGATCTTTCACCCTTGTTCTCCATCTTGAAACAAGAAGAACATTATTCACAGTAAGGGCTGTAAAGCTCTGGAATGCACTACCTATGGAGGTGGTGACCACAGGTAGAGTGAACGCTTTGTATGATAAACTGAATTTTTTCATGTAATTGGATGCTTTTTGCCAGCAAAGGTATTCAGGGCTACACATCACAACTTAAAGCCATTGATTCCATGGTTATTCTGACCTTCCATGGAGTCATACAGGACATTTTCCTGTTCTGATAAAATCAGCATTTCCTTAAAATGTTATTTTCCTCCTTTGTGATATTATGATGGGCCCATGTCTTATTATATAAGAAAGTCCAGCAGAAAAACACTTCTAGCAAAAGTGGCAAAAGTGATCTATGAATAAATGCACTGGATCATCCATGTCTTACAAAGCGTACGTAATTAAACAATGGGTCCAGTGGTTTGATCTTTATTCTAGCCAAATGAATGACACCCTGGTTCACTTTATAAGTTACTGGTCCCTGACTTTACCCCAACAGCTCAAGAACTGGTTGGAAAAGCAGAGTAGACCAGATAGCTTTGTAACATAAGGTGCTTTGAAACATCGCTGTTAAATATTTTAATTGTGGCTTCTGATATTGTGGCCATAGCTTCAGCTGTTGTGTCTTTTCTTGGAGGCAAGGAAACCATTTACTCATCTGGTTTTGCCTATCTGGTTCGCCATAAACTGCGAGAGACAGAGACTCGCCATTTTACTATCCACTGTGAATTCTAATTAATGATCAGCTCTCTTTGAAAAATATCTCTCAACATTAACAAAATTTGTGTGCTGAATAAACCGTGAAATTGGATATTAATTATAAAATGCTCTCTATAGATTTTCCCCATTGGAGGTTTAAAAAGGGATCTATGCATTTATCATTTTGCAAAACACATATGAAGGAGTTTAATTCCACAACAAAATGACAAGAATTTATTATTTATTATTTTTCTGATACACAAAAAAATTCATCATTCTGTCCACCCCCATATTTAATTTAGATTGCATTAAGTCAAGGATACATGCCATTATTTCCTTCAATCAGAAAGCCTTCTTTCATGTTGTGTACTTGTGTGCTATTTGCTTTGATAGAGTTTCATGATATTCCAATTCATTACTCGGACAAAAATATCTCTTATGGACAATAGAAATATTTCCACTTGATTACACCAGTATAATTACAGAATGTGCAGATGCAATTAAAGAGGCACATTTATTTTGTGTGCTGCGTGTATTAATATTGCATGACATTTTAGCAACCAATGGGAAAGCTGAAAAACATAATATCAGTGAACTGAATTATATATAGCTCTATTACTGAACAAAATAAATATTTACAGGCTCTTATGATGTATTGCAGCCCTAAAGCAGCAAAATTGGAATTGTATAGAAAGTAAAGGAAAAAAAAAAAGGAAATGCTCTTAAAGTATGCCAACATCAACCACCTCTCCTGGAAGATTTTTATATAGGTCTATCACTATTTTTAACAGCTAATGGTTTCCTGTATAAATACACAGATTTGTGGGTGTCTTGTCGTTTTTATTTATTAGCCATTTTTATGACACGGGTTGATCTAGTGTTGTATTTTGGCTGGGAATTGCTCTAGGTTTGACCCCCTCACACCTACCTCCAAGGCTATTTTCCATACCCATGTCCCGGGAAGGGCTAATATGGAAGCTGTGACTGTTATGTACAAGTCTCCGTAGTGTAACTGAGCCCGTTACTAGAGAGCTGATCTCCTCAACTGATCCCTTGGACAGCACACTGTGGAGCCTGATTACCCAACAGGACAGATTGTTCCTAGGCATGCCACCCCTGGTGTAAACATCCTTGGCCAGAACATGGAAATGGGTTGACCCATCTCACTCTGGGCTCATCTTGTTCTTACATATAATTTAAGCACTGATATGTAGACCAGTGAGGATAGGAGAAGAAATGTGTGTTAATGGACTTCCCTATCTTGTTGCTTCTTCTAGATCGCACTGCTTCCACTAGATCACCACTCAGATCTCATGCGCAGTCACCCACAGCTGGAAGCAGGCCTATATTAGACAGGACAGTCCAAGCAACCTGGATTATGCAATTTTGTTTATTAGAAGTTCTGGTAATGTGCGCTCACAAAGCCTGAATCCGGCAGTGTACATGCCAAAAAAAGGGTAGGAAACTGGGCAATCTGTGAGGAGGAGCCCGGGGATGTCTGTGCCCCCTGGAGTGTCCTGGCTTCTGAAAATACAAAGCTGGTAGGCATGATATATGTTAGGTCTCTGGGTGCCTGCAGGAAGGAAAGAAGGAATCACCAGACCTGGGAACTCTCTTGGTTTGACCTGGGGTCCCCGGTTGAAGCCCTGTTTCTCAGGGTCTCCAGGTCATTTTCTTCCTTCTCTGGGCAGCGGAGATTTGCTTTGCCAGATCCACCCCATACCTACCTTCTGCCTACTCCTGTCCACTTTTTTGCCTGGTCCAAGTCCAGTTCACTATCACTACAGGCCATATGGGGCTAGTCCTGTTCTTACATACAGCTTGCCCCACCCCTTCATAAAGCCACACCTCCAGAAAAGAGAGGGTATGGAAATTGCCTTACATTCCAAACAATTTGATCAATATAAACAGGACAGCAATAAAAAAATATGAAAGACTGTAGCACAAAATGATTATTTAGAGATCATTTATTTTAATGTTTAATGTGTATATCACAAAATCTAATTATCATGTGATTAGCTAGAATTACTTAAGAGTTGAGCTCTTAATTAGTACTGTAATGATGCGGTAAGCTTGTGGAATAATTTTTAGACACTAAACTGGCGCTTAATAGCAAAACTAATTGGATATCAATGCATGGATGTCATTTGGAATCCAGAGGTATACAGAGTGCGAGCAGCTAGAAAGAAGGCAAGGTAAAGGGAGTGAGGGAGTACGATAGTGAGAAATATTGAGTATGTATCTATGTAGGTTACAGAAAGTGAGTATGTAAGCATGGGTATGTAAGTGTAAGTGTGTGTTAGAGGGAGTGTGTGTTGGTATAAGTATGCGTGCGTTAGCTTGAGTGTGTGTTAGTGTATGTAAGTATGTGTGTGTACCAGTGGATATGTTTGTTAGCAGGGCAAGGGGCCAATGGGGCCACTTGCTTTACCTGTCCACCCTCTCCTTGTTGGAGCTTTCTGTTTAGGTGAGGGATGATGGGAGATAAAATATGCATGAAATGCCCTTATACCTTATAATACCTTTGGTGGATGTCTGGACTGGAAAATGGATATATGTTGGGCTTAATGATTTTACCAGCCACTCTCACATATCGTGTGCCCCAAGCCCTTCAATCACTTAATGTCCATTTCTTTATCTAACAGTAATCTCATGTTAATAGTATAAAACAAATATTGAAATATTAATAACACTTAATGTAGAGATATTATCATCATACAGTGCTTCCAGATTATTAATGTTATTACATACAATCACGTGAAAAACTAATGTATTTTCATATAATCTTAGCTATGAATTATTAAATGTTAGGCTATTTCATAATTTAACTTTATTGCTCTCCATCCACTGTTCCTCTCTTTTAGTCGAACTTCACTTTTTAATTCAGCAGAATTTAGTAATAGGTATTTTGTAGTCAATATTAATATTTATGTAAAACCACATATAAGAAGTTTCTGAATTGTGCCAAAAACACAATCAACATATATATACATAGAATTTTGATCCTGGACATTTTTGATCAGAATGATCTTTTTGATCAGTAAAACAGTAATTTTAAATACCGGTAAATATATTTCTGTATTAAATTCTATTTATAGATACTGAATCAAATCAAGTCCCTAAAAATTTAGATAAATTCAAATAAACAAATACATTTTTTTATTGCTTATCCTTTAGTCAAAATGATTTGTTGAACGCAACACTTTTAATTTAGACTGAATGAAAAAATAACACATAAGTATGAGATGAGCAGGAGAAACGTGGAAAAAAAACCCAAAATACAAGATTGCAAAGAGTGTGTGAGATATATTTAGAAAAAACATTTATTGAAAAAAAAATATATTGTTAGAATATAGAATGTAATAGATATTGATCTGGAAAGTATATGCATATGAAAGAAAGTAAAACAAAATGTGGTTAAAACCAAAACAAATGATGCAGAAAAGAAAGCACATAACATATATAAGAAGGAACCCGAAAAAAAAATATATTTTTAACATAAACATGAGACAAGTGGAGTTTGAATGATAACATAAACATGAAATAATTAAGAAAAAAATAAGCAGTAAAAAATGTACCTTTTGGAAAAAGGTATTTAAATAAATATGCACCCCCAAAAGAAAAGACTTGTTAAATATAACGTCGTTTGGCTCATTTTCATTTTATAATGCAGTTTGTAATTGTTTGGTAATTATGAATTTCTGATTGTTACAGTGGGACAATAAATATTCCACCTCTAACGATACACAATACAGTTGCATGTTGTTAATTTAATTGAAAATCCAACTATAAGTCTGCATTTATCTAAAAGATGACAAAAATTGAAGATATTTCCACAATTATACAAAGAATCCAATTTCAGTTACTAATAACGGCTGTCATGGAAACCGATTGTCCAGCGTAACAAGAAGAAATTTCTTTCAGACCAATGCATTATTAGCAGACCCCCTTATCTTTATAGTAAAGTAAGAGTAATTATTCAGTCAATTAACTGCTAGAAAGGGGCATTCAAATATTGTTTCTATGGACTGTGTCACGGTTTCACTGCATTGTTACTAAATGGTATGATATATTTTTACTAAGGAAACTTCTTACGTGAACATTATTAGGTCTCTGGCGTCTAACATAACTAGGATAACTACCGTGATACATGTAGGTTTCTTGTATTTACTTTTGTATAGGATTGAGCACCCATGTCTACCAATAGTGCCAAACTGGGTCTTATGGTCATGGTAGTCTAATGCCTAACTGGTACCTGAATTCACTGACTATAGTAACCTGTTGGGACTTGCCTTGTCCAAGAATTACTTTGAAGCACCTTGAATCATCTAAAGTAAGCCTAACCCAATCTATAACCATTCCTGGGAGCCAAATTCTAATGTAAAAGAGGCGATCCCACTGATCAAAAGACTTTTCTGTAAGGCCAACTTCTGGTGCACATCCAAAAAGTTCATTGGTGCGATCACGGCATGAATTTTCAATACTGATATATATCATATGCCACTGAAACACATACTATAGGTTTAGGAAGCCTAAAATCAAATCATTAATTCACATAAAGGATAAAAACCGAAAGCACATGCATACATATTAAAAAGAAACAGAAAACTATTCAGTTTCGCCCAGATATAGATTAAAATTAAATTTATGGGAGGGGTGAGCTTCAAATGTCAACCCTTGTTAGCTAATGAAAGCCTTTATAATTTCGCATCACATTTACCAAAACGGAAAAGCGGGGGGGGGGCATATGAGCAAACCTTTTCATGCTGTATATAAGTTAGGAAAGCAACATGTTTCATGTAATTGGATAACAGATAGATAATGTTCAGTGCCGCATTATTTTATATTATATTTATATCATTGTCATTTAAATTAAAGGTGTTGTCATTTCCTGCCGGGTAAATATAAGCTGTACATTATATATTGCAGGATTGGTATACTTAAGATAGGGTAAAATGCCATACATATAGTAAATACACAATTTTGGGACAAAATATGCATTTCCAGATGTTTAGCACAACGTAAGCACAAGGTCTGGTACAAGGACGGCAAAAGACAAATAAGCCAACCCGAACTCAGAGATCTGGCTCATACAATGGGCACGTATGGGAATAAATATACAGTGCGATATGTGAATTGGCAGGCCGAGCAGTACGGAAATACACGCATGATTAGTTATTACTCAATTACATACAAACAGTTAATCATGAGACAACACTTCCTATGATTAAAGACTTATTTCTGTAACTGTATTAGGAATTAGGTTACCAATTCTTCATTTAGTTGCAGCATTGTAAGTGGCACAGCACCTTTAATACATACCTTTCCTATAATCTCTTTGGTTATAAACCAGAATCTGATATCACAGATTCGCAGACTCTGGTAGTTTTGAAATAAAAGATACTTTGGTCTCTGTCTGTTTCTTGAAGGGAAACTCCCACTAGTTTTCTTATTACTAATATCTGTTAAAACTACTTTTAAAAACATTGTGTCATTTTTCATATTTCCAAACAATTATAGTCTGTCATTTTTTTTGGAGATGTTTATTTGCTGTCTATATACAGTATGTTTTAGTTCTCTGTCAAATCTACTAGACAAGTATTTTTTCATACTGCCTTATGGTAAACAACTTGATGTCTCAGTCTTAAAGAAGATCTGTCGCTTTTCACAAATCCAATACTTTGCAGTTTTATACAATAAAAAAACTCATGTAATCAGAGCCATCATGTCAGGATTGGGTTTGGAGCATGAGAGCAGAGGATAATCCAAAACGATGTGAGAAACAGTCCAATAGGTCAGAGAAAACGGTAGTCCGAGCTAGGGTCAGGAAACAGACAAGCTGGGTAGTCCAATAGGAGAGCCAAAGGTCAAATAATGGAGAATCCAAAAAGGGTCTGTAGTAAGGCAAGCAGAGGAGAACGGGAATCTGGAGTCCAAGGACAGAGCCGGCCCTTACATGGGTGGGTCTGTTAGAAAAATGCTTATATTATCGTAAATATTATTGCTGTCAAAGACAAAAGAACAGTCTGTGGTATCTGCCATCCTGCCAGCTCTCTCCAGAGGCAGACTGCATTGCCTACCGAAGCAGGGCAGATTGGGAAGATCATGGATCTCCCTCTAAATGCCCCAAAATAAAGGAAGCTTGAGGTCTGTTCATTCGTTAAGAAAGGGAGATGAAGAGAGAGGGGAAAAATAGAGATTGAAAATAGGGAAAGATAAAGAAGGGAGATAGAGATAAAGAGCGGAAGAGATAGAGAAAGAAGGATACAAATAAAAGGGAGATATGAGATAGGACAGATATTGAGAGAACAGGAGAAAGGAGGGGGATGGTGTAAGGTTTAAGGATGAAATCAGTAGACCGATAGGTTAACTTGAAAACACAACTGACCGAGGACCCTAGTAGAGAGTGGTTGGTAACTGTCCAGAGATCAAAAGGCAGGCAACAAGCAACATAAATGGTAAATATAAGCCGGAGGTCAGAGGGCAGTCAACAGATGGGTAGGAGCGATGGGACAAATAAAAGGGAGATATGAGATAGGACAGATATTGAGAGAACAGGAGAAAGGAGGGGGATGGTGTAAGGTTTAAGGATGAAATCAGTAGACCGATAGGTTAACTTGAAAACACAACTGACCCAAATGATAGACAGAATGAAAACACTTGGGTAGGAGCGATGGGACGAGGACCCTAGTAGAGAGTGGTTGGTAACTGTCCAGAGATCAAAAGGCAGGCAACAAGCAACATAAATGGTAAATATAAGCCGGAGGTCAGAGGGCAGTCAACAGATTGGATACCGATAAACAAGCCAAATAATCAAAAGGCCCAGCAAAACAGGAACATCCTCAGGTCCCCTCAGCCACATATGTAATGGCCCTATATATATATATATATATATTATATATATATATATATAGCAATACAGAAGTGCCAGTGCCTCCAGCAATATATATTTTTATATTATATAAATACTTGCCTCCAGAAGTGCGGTTGGACAAGTGGCTCTACAGCAAGAACGGTAGCCATCAAGGTAAATTGATTAAATAATTCTGGTTCTGTCACATATAGCCAATGATATCATATTCCATGATATGAACTTAATAACTTAATAACTTAAAACATTTAGACTGATTGACAAACAAAAAGCATATCCTATAGGTAGCTTTAATAAACTAATTTCATTATGTTGAAAATTGTGAGCTTTAATCACCAAAAGGGACATCTAAATTTCTGTGGGCTCGGAAGACCCCATTAGTTCCACCATATTGGCAGCTCAGTGTGTTTTCTAAGTAGGACATTTCTTCTACAGTATTTTTCCAATGTAGACAAAGGGGCATTCGTACCTTTTAGGCACATAGCTGGAGGAACCATTTAATGTCTATAGTTGAGAAGGTGTATATAATATGATTATAATATAGCATATAGCTCTTTATTCCATGCCTGGTGCCTCAATTTTATATAACATTGACCTATTCTATGACATGTAAGACTCATGAATCTCCTCCTGCTTTGAATAGGTGACAAAACATGTATAGATTTTTCTTTCTAGAACTGCTTTTTTTGTCATTGGCGACCTATGAGTTCAAGTGACATTACCCTTGATTTTCAGCACTTTAGTTGAATAAAATTACTCGTGGAGTGTATAATGCAGATCTCTTCTTTAATGTCTCATGTAAAACACTGCAAAGAAAACATTCACCCAGGGTCAAGGCTGTGTAAGTAGATTACATTTTCCTGAACTGAGAAAAGTGCCATTTTATTAATGTACATATTCTCCTTACCTACACACACTTCAACGTGGCATTTACATGAGCTTCAATAAAAATGAACTATCCATACATGCTGATACTCATTGATACTCCAAAATAAATCTCAACCCAAATAATTACATAGCAGCTTAAGTTGGGCACAAAACAACTCACAATTACCTGGTTGCATAAGTGTGCACACCCTCAAACTAACACTTTGTTGAATCACCTTGCGATTTTATTACAGCAATCAGTCTTTTTGGGTAGCAGTCTATTAGCATGGCACATCTTGACGTGGCAATATTTGCCCACTCTTCGCAAAAGTGCTCCAAATCTGTCAGATTGTGAGGACATCTCCCGTGCACAGCCATCTTCAGATCCCCCCATCTTCTTGTTCTGCATCTACTTGTCCTCCTCTCTCCTTTTGTCTCTTTTCTTTCTTCTTTCTTCTCTCTTCTTCCAGATCTCTGCTCTCCCTTTTAATCCTCCAATCAGGACGTCACCAGATGCTCAGCCATTTTGGCCAAAGTTCACACAGGGTTATCTTAGGGCACAATGGCAGAGCTTGGTAGAGAAGGTAGGGAGACATCAAGAGAGTGTGAGAGAGTCTATGTGAAATAGCCAGCGTATTTTGGACAAAAATTTGGATCTTTTTGATTACTTTTCATCCGTTTCATGGGGCATCTGCCCTTGAGGATTCATGCAAATTGGTGAAATCTGCAAATTTTGTTAAATTTGCAATTCCTACCAATCCGAATTAAGTCTATTCTGAAAATTTCACCCTGTGAGACATTTTGTAGCATTAACGATCACCTATATGCGACCTGCTGTAATCAGTCAATCATGTTGAACACGGTCTAGTATTGCTAAAGGCAGCAATACTAATACAAAATTACTGGGTTCTTTAATCTAAAAGAGACTGTGATGTTTTAATTAGACACCAACACTGCTCCATTTTACTGCCCTTCAATGCACATCTACAAAGTTAACAAAATAATGTAGCAGCTTTGCAATCAAGTAAGAATTTACGCAAAAGGCCATTTTTCTCCTGTAGAAATGATCAACGTAGTTACAAAGTAAAATCACTTAAAAGAGGATATTTATCTGCTGCCCAGAAGCCTCAACCAGTCCACGCTCATCAAGCCACCGGTCTTTGAACGTGGAATGTACCGCTGCTTACGGAAATGACTGTAACGGAACAAAATAGTTCCTTATTCTCCCCCTTTTGATAAAACTATGACGCTAGTGGAAACTGTTTCGGAATGGAAACTCTTTAAGGACAAGCAAGCAGCTTGCCATTCCGAACAACGTCTACGTGTCGGGGTTCTTCACAACGCTCACAGATTGTCTGCGGTTTTACTGTTTTACGGGACATGGAAAGAGAAAAAACTGCCCGATCAGTATGCAAATACATCGTTTTTGGTCGGTCAATGTGGTTCATACTTGGTTTGGTTAATATACAGATACTTTGTATTGTGCTTGGGGGGGGGATCATGAAGGAGAAACACATTCTAGTCTTGCTCCCACCCTGATTTAGGCATTATCATCTCAGCAGAAATGAGTCAGTTTCTCTGCCCACTTTTTCTCTCAGTTTGGAAAACTTTTTCTAGCTCTCATTTCTTGTGTGTGATGTCACAGTGGAGGATCATCATTACTTTTAGTTTTTATTTACTGTAATATTAATATATATTCAGTGCTATGATGGTAAAATGCCATCCAGTTTCAATATTAAAAAATTCACAAAATAAATTTGTAATTGAATATGATTAACAACAATCACAATGTAGTATGTATCATATCACACGGCAGCTAGAAACATATTTATATATTAACGACCTCCAGAAATCCATGCTATACAGTTAGATAGGTTGGGAGACCCTTTTGTTTGGTAAGATGGAATTCAAAACCTCTGTGACAGCCCATCTGTTTGTCCCATATTTTGGCCCAATTCCTGTTTTCATGTATTGCACTTCCATCCCTGTGTTTTTCCCCCTCACTGACTTTCCCAAAGGATTAAGGGCCCACGGATCCTGTGTTCCCCTTGTGCTGGACAGATTCCACTTCCCCATGCTTGGCGCCTGACCGGGTCCTAGCTGCAAATTCATGGAACTGTACGGCAGCTAGGAATCGTGGCAGTGCCTGCCGTCAATTGGAACTGCGTCATTATGACACCTGTTGCCCCCCCACGTTGCAGGTTTCTTTGGGTAACACTTTGCTCATGGTGGGCAACAATCAGAGGAGGTTACGGAGAGGAAGCTCATTTGTAAACCCTGGTTTTATTTCCCATCTTATGGACCATGGTTTACTCAGCCGCTGCTTCGGAACTTTGGCCCGGCTACTGCGCAGACTATACCCAGGGACTGTCGCTCAGGGTCCTGATGTTTGGTCAAGTCACTTTTTGGAACCTAACATGCTCGGACCCTAACACGCTTGGACCCTGAGCTCTCCATTGGTACATCGAGATTGACACCACTCTCTCCGGGTTCCCCCAAAATAGTAATTCTTTGTCGGGTGGGCATTGGTGGCCATAGAACTGTATGGAGGCGCCGGGCTGTCTGGTGGTTGATGAGATTATACTCCTAGTCCAATTATGTTTTGTTATCAATTTATGTGCTGTCCCCAATAAACTCAGTTCTGTTTGTACTCTACACTAAGTCTCGGCTAGTGCTTGGGTAGATATGAAGAGTAATTCCCTTGAGCAATTGAGCTTTCAGCAGCAAGGAAGGCCTCTGCGCCGGAGCTACTCAGTCAAAGTAGGGGTCTCCATCACAACCACCTCACCAAAACTTTTTGTACTAATTAATACAGGAGAACCCCCATCTTTTTAAAACATTTCTAATATTTGCATAGTATAATGTTTGCATCTATATGTTCCCTTAGCTCAATTTGCTAGTCAGACACCCTGACTCTTACCATACACTCTGACTAATGAAGATCTATAGAGGAATGGACTTTATTAGCATTGCCTTAAAGTAACAGCTCAGTGTGGTGTTTTAGTGCAGAAAGAAACCCAAAATATCACATGACTAACAACAATGGCAGCCTCCAGGTCTGAAGACACAGATGTATACAGCACTTAGTTTTAAGTTCTAGGAGAAAAAAATCTAAAAATCTAATGTTTTATAACAAGTGGATTGTTCACCTTTTCCCTTGTGACTATAGACTATTTTTTCTGCTGATTGGTGAACTAGATATTTCTATTTAGATCTGTCACTCCCATTTTTCCAGATCGTGTCATGTTTTTTGAGAAATACGCCCATGTGATCCATTTCTCCAAAATGTCATTTTGCTTTGGTGAAATTTATTCACAGTAGTAAATGTATGCAGCTTTTTTCATGTTTTAGTGCAATGCATTTACACAGTAGATCTCATAAGCTGTTTCTACCTCCTTGCACCACTTGATCACTGGTAAGACTAGCTATTGATTGACATATTTGTCTGAGATGTAACAGAAAAAAAAGAAAAAAAGAAAAAACAAGAAAAAAAGGTCAATCCATCACGAAGATTGTGATTTCTGGTCACACTGAAATTATACACCACAATGAAAATCAAGAAATAGAAAAGCAATAATATGTCGAGTACAAACATTTTTTTTTTGGTTCTAAACTTCTATAATGGAAACTAGATATTATCTGCTGTTTTTCATCTGCTGTGTGTTATCTGAAATTACCCAGGCTGTGCAGCCTGGACTTAAATTAAAAGATTAATTTGCTAACTCGGTTGAGTAAAGTGTTTAATTTTGTCATTTCTCCTTCAATAATTATAATAAGCTGTGTTTAAACATCTTTCTGGATAACATTAACAGAGATTGTAAGAATCCACATTGAAAAATATCTTTGCTCTTGTTTGTAAATAGCAATGTTTTTCCAAAGCCTAAGTATGTACTCAAGAATATTTTGAGATAAATAGTTAATTAGAAATGATGTCCAGCTAATGTACCATATGCGTTAACGTAGTGACAGTAGTGACGTAGTGACAATCATCTGTTTGTCTTGAGTAGATGGAAATGTTAATATTATAGAATGGCATCCTGTATGTGTTATGTCCGCCATTTTGTTCTGTTCACATCAGTAGTGAAACTTATAGTGAAAATTATGTTTGCTAAAAAACATAAAAAGTAGTCTCTCTCCATAATCTTTAGATTTTGCATTATGCAAAATAAACCACAATCCACTGCAAAACAACAGTCAACCACATGTAATCCATTTAAGTTAGCTATTAAAGAAAATATTATTTTCTGAGTCATCATCTAGGCCTATACATTAAAAGGAAATGTTAGTGGTCATATACTGTGTAAAGCTGAGGAAGGCTTTGTAGCTGTGGTAAAAAAAAAACAAAAAATCTAAATGAAGACCAGGTTAGAGATAATTACAGAATGTTGCAGTATAGACAGACTTTTATCCAGAAATAATTTGTGGAATAGGAGTATTCATTTCAGTAAAGAAAAGTGGCTAGAGCCATGGCCGGACTGGGAATGATGAAGCGGCACGGCCACTTTATGGCCAGTGGCCGCTTGATGATGTAAGTATGGCTGGTGGCTGGATGTGCGCAGCCACACACAATGTTTTTGTGCTCACGTAGCATGTAGCAACGCATACCCAGCCACTGGCTGCACAACACAACATGAAATCTGCTGCAGGTTGGCCAGCCAGGTCAAGCATAAAGGTCGGAGAGGCACCCATATTGGTCCAGCTCAGCTATAATGTTTGGCATCAAAATGGATGGCCAGGATACAATGAACAACAAATCATCAGCATATGCAAGAACCTTATGATCCACATTGAAAGCCCAGAATATCTGGGTTACTATTTATGTGCTCCATGAACAGTTCCAAGGGGAGAATGAACAGGAGGGGAGAAAGATGACAACCCTGCCTTGTGCCATTCGAAGGCAAAGGGGCGAGATAAAGTCTCATTGACACAGACACAGAATAGAGGGAAAAGACTCAACACAACAGCTAAATTCCAAAGCCCATGTGTGATAAGTTAGCCGCCATAAATTTCCAATCCACACTGTCAAATGCCTTTTCAGCATCTGTGGGTAATAATAGAAAATTCGGATTTGAAGAATAAGCCAACTGCTTAAGATTTAAACCTCTGATCGTGTTATCTGTGGCTTGTCTGCCGGGTACAAACGCTTCTTGATCAGGGTGGACTAATTGAGGCAGAAAACTAGACTAGAAACCTAGACCTTTGCGAATATCCTAAGAAGAAGGGCGATAGCTAAAAGGCTATCCTTCAGGAGCATACCTGGGAATCCAAGTCACTAATGTAAAACTCTGACCGACACAGGCGCCTTTCTGGGCAAAGACTGAGCCATTCTATTGTTTATCAGAGTCAGTATGATAAGTAGTCAGGGTGTTTATATAGTAGATGTGCCGAAGATCACATATAAAGAACCCATCCGAATATGCAACAATATCCGAAATTAGCACAATAATTTTGAAAATGTATTTTTAATCTGATACTATTAATAAAAATATTAATATTTTTGTTGGAGTTCCCCTTTAACTTTGCCACTGCAATATTATTAGAGTATGTTGGGACTTTGCTACTGCTAGAAAATTAGTGATTGAACAATTGCACACAATTGAACTTGTATGTTGCCAAGATTTTTATGTTATACGATGTGTCATCAAAAAATAAACAGTGCACGATCGCTGACAATCTGTTAATTTTAGGTTATTTAATATGTTTACCCAATGCATTAATAACTAAGCTGCAAATCATTTTTGTATTTTACATTTTAAAGGACAAGTATAAATTACTTAATACATCGTTTCATAACAATGTAAAACCCTTTTATACAGATGTCTGTATTTACACAGTTTAGGAGCTTTTTGGTATCATGTGGTTTTGTGACTTACATAATGAATACTGTATGTATCAGTGGAAACTGAATCACACGCTGCCCCCAAATAAAAAAAAAAGATATTGTGAAAGATAAAAGTTACTTAACAGAAGTCCGCACATATTATACTTTAATATAAGTATATAAAATAATATTTGTATAATACACTCATGGACTGTGGAAAGAAAATGAAGAATTATATGGTTATTATGAAAGATATATATATATATATATATATATATATATATATACTGTATATTGCTATCAAATAGATATGAAGACCAATGGGATCAAGTTGTATAGCATATTTTCTTTGAGAGCTTCTTTAAGTTGTTGCTCACAAAATTGCCAAGATGAGCTTGCACTGACATTTATCTACATTATGGGTTATAGAGTCCTGCACTCTCTCTCTGACATATATGTATGACATCACAATAGATCTTGCACTCATTGAGTCCTCCTTCATTTGCCTATGGCATTACTACCCATAGGGTTGTCACAAGGTGACCCACTCCCCTGCCAAGTTATGGCTGTGATAGAGTAGAACCACATTAACCAGATTTTTACAGACTGGGATTAAATAATATTTGTTTTGGACAACAGAAAAAGTTGCTATGTTATCACTCATTCAACCTTCTATTGTCCTTAGAAATGTTCAATGTATAGAGCTTTCCTCTCTGCTTCGCTTTTATCTCTGCTGTTCATGAAGAAATTACTAAGGCAGCAGTAGATCAGTTTCACAGGCTGAGGACATTGTCTGATTGTCCTTGACGGGAAATAAGTGTTCTAATATTTGCAAAACAGATTTCGGAATAGTTGTATTCTATGTAAGATCAGTTGGAGGTCAGGCTTTGCACGTCCTAGATGTGATTTGGAGATAGAGATGATATAAATACAAATGTGATCCATTTTCCAGATGGTTATCAATATTTTACATTTTGTTAATTGCTGGTGGAGTCGAGTTAAACCAGGACCATTTGAGAGAGAGTATGAGGTTGTACGCTTTATGGACATAACGTTATGGAAATGTGTGTTCAGTGCCATTTCATCAGCTCAACTGGATTCCCCATAATGCAAACTCAACAAGTCTAGAGTGTCAATGTTTGATGGGTTATTTAAGAAAAAGTGGAGAGACTTAATGGTAGCTCCCCTCACTCAAGTATTCCCTACCTATTTCTGATCATGCTTTTACAGTTTCTTGGGTACGCATCACTCACTCTTTCATATGGTCCATCTGTTTCTAGCCACATTCAGCCCATTATCTTTACCCTACTGTGTGAGGCGCCCCTGGGGCATCTAGAAGGTAATAATATATATTGTTAACTGAATGAGCAGAAGTTTTATAGAATGTGTAAGCATTAAACAGAAAGTTGGAGTAGCTTATTCATTAAAATCTATATTAAAATGAATGCACTATTAGATATATAATTCAGTTTGATGATCGCAGACACCAAGCTTTGGAAGGCGAGGTCTAGCACTTTCTGAAGTGGTCCCCAGAAGTTCTGAATCCCACTGCTAACATAAGGCATTCTAGCACAAAACATATAACTATAGCTATAGATGTCCCTTTATGGACTCAAAAAGAAATAAAAAAGAGAAGGCACTTATTGTCTGTGATGTTGCTAAATATGTTGCTCTAGACAAGTGTCTACTCTGGTGCCACCCCATTCCTACCTAGCCCCTACAACAACCCTGGACTGACAATTCAGACCATGATACAAATGTAAAATGCCTATGTTCTTATTTTAAAGCTATGGCAAGTAAAATCTATATACGGTAGAACAAATCAGTTAAATGGCAACTGAATAACACAACTGCAACTTTCCCTGTGTTCTTAGAGACATTTCGTAATATTCAAGCCCCCCTACAGTACCCAGCTGTCTCATCATTTGTCTTTGGGTGAAACCAATACGTATTCTGAAATGTCATACAGACATATCTGAATGTTTCAATACTCTATTTTACAAGTAGTATTTTACGGTGGGAGTTTGGTGAGATATTTGCTTTATTGCAGAGCTGTAGCTCTAAAAATGTCCATATATTAATAGTGTTGGCACATTATGACTTCTTGAGATCTGACTACCCCGTGATGAAGTCTCCCGGGATCATGTTTTCAAATTATGGTAATTACAATAATATATCATATTAATTAACTCTGTTGGCTTGGTTGATATACAACATTAATCACTTTTTCGACTCCAAAGTGTTAACAGGCATGTTCAAAACCACAAGAGTATAATACCGTCAAACTGTGATCAACTTAAATACTGTTCAATGGACTCAGATAACAAAACAATCGTACAATCAATGTAACTCATCTTTAGGCTCCATCTCCCTCCCCTTTGTCTAAATATTCCTTGTAGTTTGGTGTTCTATGCTCCGGCAACATTATATATAATAGGGTGCTGTATTTCGACAGTAATGCACCATCTCAGGATTAATGAAGCTCAAAAGATCTTTATCTTTTGTGAAAGATGACATTATTGGCAACCATTCATTGAAAAAGGGGGGAAGAAGTCAAATAAAAGTAATTGCTGCATCTTTGGATGTTTTAGATATTTTTTTTTTGTAGAGCCGAGAATCAGAATTTATGATTTATTAAAGAAAGAGGATGAGGATGGGTCGATGCTCGATCTTTAGGAATAAATGTTGAATAATAGACACTTTGGATATTGTCAGTGAAGGATTTGCAGTTCAGATTGGTTGTGTGTTATAAATTTGAACAATAATAACATACATATTTAACTGTTTCTCTGAAAAAAAAAAGGAGCCTCCAACACAGGATAATACATATTACAAGTGAATTGCCTATTATGTAAAACGCAAGGATGGTTTTGTTGTTTATACTTTCTTTTTTTTTTGGCCAGAAACAAAAATTACTAACCATGGTAAGGAAGGAGAGAAAAATCTAATGAAAAAATCAATGAAAAACAAAATAGAAATGCATTAGGAAAATATTCCATTCCTACCTTCCAGTGCAGTCGGACAATGCAGTAAAATAATGCAATTTACAAACAATTGGTTAAAAAAAAAAAAAAACTAACAAAAAAAATTGGTATGGTATCCCACTAGTTAATGCTGTTCCCTTCTTAGCTAATTTCGATCATCACATCAACAGATGGGGAAAAGTCACTTGTTTGATGTGTTTGGGCCACGAAAAAGCCATAAAGACTAGAAGGTCTAACAGCAGATAGTAGCAACAGGACCATAAGTCCTCGAATTCTGGCTTCTAAAGCCTTCTTCAAACTGGTTATCCCATTATGCAAGTATTTATATAGCTTCCTGGCTTAGATAGATATTGCAAATAGAGAATAATGTATCAACTGGACATTGAGGAGGGAACTACCAGACTGTTATACATTGTTTGTATTTATTTTGGGCATTTTCGCCCATGATCCATTCATTTGTTTTCAATATTTATGTTTTTTCTTGTTTTGCTCAAGAGGAAGTGACCGTGGCATCAGCCTGACTGATGAGATGTCTCATACATGATCGATGACTTAAATCATTTAAGCTACATTGTGGCAAAAACTTTTTGTGCCCTGTTATAACTTTACGGTTATATGTAATAATTGTTTTCCTAATGATTTATCGCTTCAAGATCTTGTCAAGATGAGGTCTGAAGGGATATCCCCATTTCTTCAGTACAGTCCCCTGATGGATCTACCAGCGTTTCCATAAAATGATCTAGGAAGCCTAAAGTTGGCTAAAGATGACTGAAGGAATGTAATTTTGTGTGTGTTGGGGTGGTGTTGTTTGTGGCGTATACTGACATCAATCCGAACAAAAAAGTAAAAGAAGTAGTAAGCCATGGCTTACTCAAGACATGCTTAACTCCTTATTATTCTGGGGACCCCCAAAACTAAGTACACCGCAACATTTAAATACCCCCAGAAACATTATGTTAACTAGCGCCTTTAAAACGCTTAGTTATTCTGCGTAATGACATCACAACACAGCTCTGAGCTTCTTCAATTGAATATAAGTCTGCTGTCAAATATATACAGTCAGAAAAACAAAATTACTAAACTAATTATGCTTTTCTAATTCCTGCTGGAAGAAACGCAGAACAGATTGTCTTTGTTTTTAATTAGGGTTCCGGCTGTTTGTTGATATTATAAATCGCATCAATTAAGTGTTTTCATCCAGAGACTAGAGGGTTTTTTTTTCTGGTGCAAGCCGCGGTTTATTTGGGATTTATAAACGGGCTAAAAAAAAAAAAAAGTGCGCTACAAAATTAACTTGAAGGGATGGGAAGAGTTTAGCTTTTAATAGAGCTGTTTACAAAAAAAAAATTACAAAGGACACACTTTTGGAAGCATCTTGGTGTTGCAGTTTAGCAGATAAATCCCCTTCTATGCTTCTACTTCCTTCATCGTGGACAGCTAGAGGTCCTACAGGCAGGGGCGTAACTAGAAACCTCAGGGCCCCGGTGCGAGAATCTGTGAAGGGCCCCCCCACCCCCAACCCATCTATCCCTTTCTCACTATCTACCCTCTCCCTCCCTACCCCCCTTCTCACTATCTACCCTGCGACCCCGGTAGTTCCGCCACTACCTACAGGCCTCGATAGGCAGAACCAATTTCCAAAAGGAAGAAGCACCACAGAGAGGCAATGTTAGTCTCACGAATATATTGCGTTTTAATGCTAAATGTTATCTTTGGTGTCGCCCTGTCCATTGTATAGTTCATTAATTATCACTATTAATACTAAGGGTTTCTAAAAGCAATATACTAAAGTGGAGGAAACAAAAAAAATATATTTTGCTTCCAACAGTCATCACATTTAGTATAGTATAGTGTAGTAGGCTGAAAAAAGACTTCAGTCCATCAAGTTCAACCTTAATGATTTATTTCCAAAAACATGTATTTATAAATATGGCTTTTTTAAAAATCAAAATGCCCAAAGGTGCAGGGAGAGATATTACTACTGGTAATGGCTGTTAAAGTTCTGATAAACCTAGGTTTACGCCCCCGAGGATCACCCACGGCAAACCAACTTTCATCCATGTGATACACATGAGTGTACAACATACAAAACATGAAATATTTAATAAATATTCACGGTATTTTGAGTGTACATAATTCTGAAACGTATTGCATTCAAAGTTTAGTAAATGCAAACTTTTCTGTCAGTCTTGCTGACGCCTAATGGGGTAAAAATAATTTCTGATGGGGCACTTGAGGAAAGAAACCGAGACTTTCTAAAGCAACCCAGCCCAGCTGATACTTCCTTTTTGGGTAGAACACCTAATTTTTGTGAGTCACATTATTTAAGACTCTCTTCAAATGACTGGGAATTTCCACCAGTCCAATGTGACGAGTCAAAAAGTCCGATAGAAGAATTCTCGCTTTCTTCTAATACCTTAGATTATACATATATACTAAGTTCTAATATCATTCATATGACTTCAGTATGCCAAAAAGACTTATTTGGGTTGGTAATGGGTTTATGTTTATTTAGATCAGTCTGTCTGCACACACATTTATCTTGTGAATAATGTGTGAATATCCAAATATTTGTTATAGTAGGATTCTATGATTATAGGCATTTTATAGATAGATAGATAGATAGATAGATATATGTGTGATATATATATATATATGCGCATATGTTTGTACGAATGTCATGCATCCATTTATAGATGTGTATTTGCATCACTGCTATAGCCCGATTGCATGCAGCGGTGGAAAAAATGAAGAGACATTATAAAATAATTACAGGAGCATTTACATTCGGCATATGAAACCCCAACCGCCAGTTTCCATTTCTAAAGATGATTTTCTTAATGTATTTTTAATATCATTTGGAAGTGTAATGTGTGCCACGGGGGCTATGAATGCAAGAACTCTGACCTATTTCTGCTGCTACGTGCCGTTCGTAGGAAGCTGTGATATTGGTACATACAGGATCTCCCGAATCAATGAAGAAAATCAATAGGGATCAGAATTGTTTGATAGAATGCGTGCTCGTGAGACCAGTCGTTCATGATTCAGCCATGTACATTCATGCATATACAATCTAAAAACATACCATACAATGTCTTTTCATTAACGTTCACTTTGATGTTTGTGTAAGCTCACTATATTTTCTACTTTTACGAATAAATACACAAGTTTAATATCTCATAATTATTGCAAGCTGTCCTGGTTGTCTCAACAGAGTGCAATTGCAGTAGTTGGCATTGACAATGGCTACTGCAATAACGCTGCTGCCACATTATGTCCTGATTAACTGGGCCGTAATGTCGGAAGGTTTGATGTTTCCTCACATTCTGCATCAATTGTATTGTATATTGCTTAAGGTTACTGTAAAATAAAATGGTCCAATATCGTCAGTGCTCAAAAAGCCATCTGGACCTCAACTGTGTAGAACTTGGTAAGCATTCTGGACCAGGTGCTCTCAAAAGTTCTATTCCTGTGGACCACATCAAAATGTGTTGTATCATGAAAGCTACAGTACTTTCCTTTACCAGATATATATATATTACAAATAGAATAAATTGAGCTAAATGTTACAAATTAGAATGTCATGGATAGCTATTGTCTTACAATTATATACTTTCGTCGACCACTTTGGAGGTCTTGATGTCCACAAGCGATCTGCACATTAAGAACCACTATTCTAGCTCATAGCCACAAATATTGAACGCCACCTTGATTGCATTATGAACATCTTCGTTTTCTGGCTGTCAGGAGGATTAGCAAGACTGCTGTCTCCCCTGATAGCACTATAATTTATCTTAATGACTCCTGGAAACCAAGTTCGGTCTTTGCTCCAAAAAAAGAGTCCACATTTTATATATCCTATTAGGATAACGAATAGGCAAACAGGTTAAAAAACATCAGTTACCTATTCAACTGCACAATAAAATGACATGGCAAGTTATAGTAAATACCTCTATTAAAGCTAGCTGAGGCTCTTGCTGATCCAGTAACACGGGGAAACCACCCCACCACATGGGGCATTGGAGGAAGATGAGTTAAAGGGCAGGTCTAGCCTTTGGAGTAATAAAGTTCTGATAAAAGTTCTCATTACAAACAGGATGAGGACCACTCAATTTATTACCCTTTAACTCATCGCATATGGGAAAAGTGGGGTGTGCCTGACCGGTTCCCTAATAATCCTTGTAATAAGGTACATATGGGAAGCTGGATTTAGCTAATTGTACCCTTTGATAAGGGAATCTGCATCATTGTAACATTTGATGGAACTCATTGAGGTCCATCACTCATTATACCCCCCATAATCAACTAGAAGGTAGCTAATTTCCTCGGTATTCATTTTAAAATCTTTACACGGGGTCGATCTTTCTTCCCTACCGTCTGTGTTTATCTGCTTAATACTTGGCCGAGAAGGAACTAACAATTCAATTCCTACTTTCATTCTGCTATTTTATTTTTATTTTTGGGGCCTTGTAAATTTGCACATTAATGGGCGAGCTTCCATTGACGCAGTAGTCAATGTGCTACATTTGTATTCTGCCCCTTGTATATTGGGCTGATTGGTGAAAAAGGAAAAGAAAGTGAATTAGATTTAAGCCTTCCTGACAAAACATATGGCTAAGAGGCTAAGCGCTTATTTAATTGAACTTAATAGGACAGAATTTGCAAGGCAATTTTTATTCTCTGGATGTTGCAGGAATACAAAATCAACCTTCTATAAAAAGCAGATCATATCATAAGTAACATTTTATGCAAATATTTTTTTTCCAATCACTCTGCCTATTCAGTCTACAATATAAGCATCATTTTTTAATGATGACTTTTTTTTTTAAACTACTCTGGCTTCTGTTTTTCACAAGGTTCCTGAACATCAAATTCTTTCTGAGTCATTACATTTACTTATGGAAAAGTCAAAAGAATTGTTTTTTTTTTTTAGGAACCAGAATCAGGGAATACATCAAAATAAGGTTGTCCATGATGTTCAACTTTTTAACGAGTGGGCTTTTGATTTTTAAGCCCCATATGATAATGGCAGACTCGGACTGTCCACCTGGCACCCGGCCAAATACCCGATGGGCAGCTGTCAGATCTTCGGTTGCTCCAATATGTGGCCACTGGCTGGATAGGCCTGGCCCTGTACTAAGTAAGCATGAAAATGTAACATGAAGAATGTCATACACAGCCGTAAAGTGTCAGGGCCACCTCATTATCCCTGGCCTAGCCCTGGGTAATGTCATAGCCAAACATTTTCTAGTTATTCACTAGTAACGTATTGCTCATTAGTCACATAGCTGACTAAGCCATAGAAAATCATCTATTACTCAATTCACTGAATAGGAAATGTTCCTGCTTTCTCTCTACACATGATTGTTACTTTGAAGTACATAGAACAGCGTTTTACACTCTTACCCATGAAACATTCCGAGATCCCAGAAAAAAACTGCGAGGGGATTGATTTTTTTAAATAAATCTTTAATTCTTTTTTTTGCTCAATGATAAAAGTAACTTCAACTCAACCTATGGAATATTTGTTTAAAATGTGAATATATGCATGCGGCAATGCAAGAGCAATAGTTGAATTTAATAAAATAACAAGTTTGGGGGTAATATTTTTTTGTGGCGTTGATTATAGTAGATATATTGTATGACACGAAAAGGGACACTTCACCCATTATTATGTACTTTTAATGCATATGATATCAGAGTATCACCTCCAGCAAATGAATAGAGGGATTTATCATAATACCCCGCTAAACATTTTAGGTCTTTCCCTGCGCCCCAGCCTTTTCCATTGAAGGAGATGCGTGGAGCTCTGCACATCTGTTGCACGGTAGTGCTTGTGGGGATTCCTGGGGTCTTATAAGACCTCCTGCATTCCCAGAAAGCCTTAAATAGGAGCACGTTTGAGCAATGATTGGCGTGTAATGCGGACAACGGAGGGGGCGTTCCGCCAGTTAACCCCCACCCCAGATAATAAATACATGTTACAGTACTTTAAACAAGAACTTGAACTCAGGGCCAAAGTTCAAATACTACTATAAATCCATTATATTAATAAGTATGTATAAGCAATCATATAAAGAAAACGATGAATTCATAAAGCTCAACAAAACAGTTTGCCTAGCACTTTGATCGGAAGACAAACTTTTCTCCAAAATAATTTATAATTGTTAAAATATATGTATAATGCATTTCAGAAATGATAGTCTGTTTCCTACAAGAATACAGGAAGAATTTGAAAGCTTGAATCCATCACCTTTACCCACCATAACTTTTGTTATTGGCTTTAAATAAACAGGTTGTATATTTATATATCAACTATTAACAGAGGGGGCATACTTAGCAATATGGTACGACTGTACCTGGGGACTCTTCAGGTTTGACCAAGAGTCTCCAGGTGAGGTCCTGCTTCCCCAGGTCTCTGGGTCTGTTTCCACTTTCTTTTAGGTATTTAGGTAGAGGAAACCCATTTGGCCATCCCCACTGCTCACCCACTTCCACTCCCACACTATGCACACTTAAGACTGCCAGGGGCTAGAACTTTGTGCAGCGAGTCTCATCGTCTCACATGGCTGGCCCCATTTCAACATGGAGACACACTTCCCAGGTACAAATTACAGCCTTAAAATAATTATGGTTTACAGACCTCAAAATAAGACTAATGGACACTGGACAGACCTTTCTGACCCATTGAGTTCATAATTACATATGTAATAATTCCAAATGTCTCTCATACTATAAACAAGCATCAAAAGAGTTTACTGTATTAAAAACTTTATGTGGAAAGTGTATAGGGTATGTATATGATTTATTTAAGAATAAATGGTAGCCCAAGGCTCACGTGATTATAAAGTCTGTCATCAATTTGGGGCTACTACCTAAAAGCAGAGGCCACATTGCTATGACTACATAAAAATGTTTTGTGTAATAGTGTCATAGAAAGATGACATCATCGACATATATTCACATTGCTATAGCTCGACGGCTTGTATTCCTTTACATACAGTTTATTTGTTTTCTCCTTTGGTTTCCAAACGTTAAGGTTTCTGCAGCAAGCAAGCAGGCAGGCAGGCAAGCAGGCAATACATCTACTCCCTGAACTTCAACCACATAAATCAGCTTTTTACATTGTATTTCTAATCATTTTTCTGAGGCTGACAAGTGTTTATAGAGAAGTGGATACTGTTTTGCCTTGTTTTGGCACATTAAACATTCTTCATTTTTTTATTGCAACTATCATATAAACTATCAAATAAAGCTGCACTCCTTATATAGTAACTGTCACTGCTTGTGTTCTGCTTTGCTCTGATGAGTTGCATTTGGAAAAGTTCTGTGCAAAATGATCTTAAAGGAGAAGTCTCTCCTAAGAAGCACGCGAAAAACATTGATTTGTTGAAAACTGCAGTGCTTAGTAAGATGAAAGTCAGTGACACGTTTCCAAGTCACATATATACGGTATAAATTAGAATGTAAAGAAGAACACTAATTTAATACCTTCTACAGATTAAAATACCCTAAAAATATGACCGCATTTAACGTGACAGAAATCTGAATGATCCTTAAAGCTCCTCTTGCCCACAAGTTCATTTTACATCCAGTCTAAAAATACAAGCTGATATATTAATGGAATCCTGAAATGAACTTGTAACCTCCTTAGAAGAATATTTCTGTAATCCTTTCTGTACTGGGGCATCTTAGAAATAATCAACTAAAATTAAAGGGACATTCTCCTGAACAAACGATGCATAAGAAAGTATTTTTTATGTCTATTTAATTGGTATATTTACTAACTAAGCTCACTTTAAGTGGTAATTTCTCATTGTATGCAAATAAATAACAGTGACTTACTTATAAGCATAGACTACTCCTACGTCAGTTTATTGATATACGATGTGTAATGGGTCACATCAGCACCAAAATGACAGTGACACATTCAAAGTCTCATTTGGGACTTACATGAGTCAGTGATAGTTAAGGAGTCTCATAAAGAATTCACACGGTGATTCTTTTTAGGTCCCAATACCCTTAATAACAGTGGAGCCTCTGATACCCAGAAGCCTAAGGAATCTATCCCTCCTAGGACAAAGTATACAAATGGCAGTAAATATAAGGCCCGGGTCATTCCTGGACAGCAGACAGTGGCATAGGTCCTCTTGATAACAAACTGTTCTTAATTGTTTCAATTTGATGCAATTTCTGACACCTGGTCAATGTCATTTTTATAGGATGCTGTTAAAAAATGAACACCCAAATATTTCCCTTTGGTTTTTTTTACAAGCCTTTTACATTCAGTCTGATTATAGGGAGAGCATCTTTCTTATACCGACTCCATATTGTGGGTGCAAAGACTTGTAGAAATTACTGTGTTGTGTAGGAGGGAGCTAATTTTTGGTTAATAAATGTGAAATTGTGTATCTGCCCTCTATTGATGTGAAATCAATTAACTTCCAGACCATATTCCCTAAAGTGTTTATTGCTCAAAGCTCCAGGGCAAATGCTCAGGTATAATGGAAATGTGACCTTTATGGGAAATATAATCCAATCACCTAGAAATTAATATCTTATTAAAAAATATTTCCCGGTTTATCCCTGCATTTTTTAGTTGTATCATGTTGTTGAAAGATATCAGTATCAACATCACAATATACTGAGGAGGAATAAGGAGGGCAACATCAAATGCAGAATGTCCGGTATGGACCAGGTGAGGGCTGTAAAGGGGCAATCCCACTGGGCTGGGAACTGCAAATGTGTTGGGTCCACTATATTACCAAAGTCTATTTTTTAGGCTTGCGCCTGGGATAGAATTTACCAAAACTCCCAGACATTGCCTTGCTCTAGTCTGGGCCTATGGTAGAAGGTCCAGGAGGTGACAACCCCGCTGACAAAAAATAGGCAGTCTGATTCCTTTATTGGGTGATCAGGCTCTTTGTAATGTGACTGCTCAATGGGTCAGTTGAAAGAGAGATAACTGATCTCCCCAACCAGTCCCTTAACACTATGGAGGAAGTTCTGGGGTATTATGTCATATCCTGATGTCCAGCAGCAAGGATGGCAGCATGGAGGGCGTCAGGGTTGGCATAGGCCTGGGACAGTGCCGCTCCCAGGGCTAGAGTGTCCATTAGGCATATGGGCAAAATACCTGGTAGGCCAGTGCCTGATAATGCCTCCCACCCAGTATGGCGGCCCATGTGGTCAACGTAATACTTCACTGTCAAGACACACGAGGCAAGGACCATTTTTATTCAGTCATCTCCTGAACTCCCTCTTTATTGGAGCTTTATTACCATTTTAATGAACCATTTGTGAAGACAAGGTTATGGTGTTTCAGCAACTACTCTAGGCGGACTACCAACCCACTCCGTGTCCAGAGTGCTATCTATTATCAGAGGGACAAACAAAGTGCATGTAATACGATATCTACATGAAGATATATTACCAACATATTAAATAGTCACATGCATGGATACATGTTTTTTTATATATTTCTTAGTAATTGTAATAAGTTATTTTTATTTATTGTTCTTATTTATATAATCAATGTAGCAACTTATTAAACAGATAAGTCTGTAGAATGACAAAAATGGTTATTTTTTTATATCTCTTGATGTACATCAAATTAGGTAAGTACATTACTTTCATGCCAACTTTTAATAAAATCTATTTAAACTATGTGGTCTAAAAGAGAAATGATTTTTAAGGTTATTAAAATGGTCTATCATTAACGGTATTTATTAGAAATAGGTCTGTTACTGTGCAGTAAACGCTTGACAATCTTGAAAACGGAATCAACATATGTTTGAATATGAGTCTGTTTTTGATGTGTTTAAAATCTTTATGACACAGGAAAATGTGTGGGTTTAAAAAACCCGCAAAGGACTGAAGTGCAAAGTGAAAAAACATGTTAAATACAATTTTAATCTTGATAATGTTGATACAAATAACGGCAATCATTTTAATATACTTGAATAATAAGATTAATTATTATTTGCTTTTATTTAGATAGCTCCAACAATTTACTCAGCAATTACATATATACAAGGGGTATAACACAAATAGAGAAGTCAAACTAAGACAAACCGATATAAAAGGGCCATGTGCACAAGCTTACACTGTAGAAGGAATGGGGTGAAGAGAAACATAAGGTATGGAGAAAGAGGAAAGATAGTAAGGGCAGATACAGTACATCATCCTTAAATTGTATGTTTTTTACATATCAGGACATAATAAAAATAATCAGGTCTAAAATAATAGGTAAATACAACCATAGGTGAACAACAACACATGACATATTACACTGCACCATGATTTATTCAACAAAAATAAAGCCAAAATGGAGAAGCCATGTGAAACACTAAGTTCACGTGATGTTGTTCATCTGAGGTTGTATTTATCTAATTTTTAGACCTTCTAAGGAGCAGATGATTGTTATTATGCCCTGATATGTAAACCATAGAATTTAAAGAGGGTGTACTTTCTTTTTTGTACACATTTTTCTGTAACTTTTAGCTGCAAAGATGGTATGCTTCTCCGAAGAAGTGGATTTTGAGATCCAGAAGTATTAGCAGGGAGGAGTGATATTTGGCTTTGGCAGCAAGCAAGTCATTAGATAGTTTTGTTAGAAGGGGTCTGGAGACTGTAGGGGATGAAAGAGGGAATTAGAAGACAGAAAGTTAGTAAAGGGATTGAACATAATGTTCGTGATTACAACATGCTTAAAGGTTGTAGGTACAGTCTCAGAATAAAGGGCAAGTGATGGACAAAGGGAAGAGGAGAGACCTTGCAAGATGTAAAGGAACGGAGTCAGGTGGACAGATTGCTGAATAAAAGGAACAAAGAAGATTGGCTAGTTCTTCATTTGTGGGCTAAAAACAGATAAGGTTCAACAAAGAAAAATCTAATGCTATGCATTAATACAAAATAGGCATGTGTTTCTGGTAAGTGTGCTAATAGGTAGCTTGGGGCAGCTACGATGCAAATTAAACCAAAATCTGCTATTACACATATTTTTCCTAAGCAGTCACATTTTCTCCATTCTTTCAAAATATTGCTGCCTCAAAACTGAAATGAAAATCAACCTGTTATTTCCATAAGGAGAGCGTTGCGTTTGTGTGGGGGTGTTTGCAGCACATTTCTTTAGTGATCCCATCTTTTTTTCTTGCTAATACATGTGGATGAATGCATTTTGCAACTATGTGATGATGGATAAATATATTCTTTCAAGTTTACAAATCACACACTGCATTGCTTTTCAAAATTCCTTTGAAAAATACATCAATGGAAAAGACAGCTGCCAACAAACATCATTTTGACCACATTACGAGCAGTGAAATGTTATATTAGTAAATGGCATGTGTGACAGGTATATAACTGTTATATTATATGTGTAGAAAACTAAATATGGCAAAAATGGAAATAAGGTTCAGTTCATGGGTTGTATGATTATAATGCACACTAACAAGCAAATTCGCTAACACCCACTAACTCAATGCCACACACTTATATCCTCAAGATTGTAAGCTTGCGAGCCGGGCTCTCTCCACCTAATGTATCGGTTTGTCTTAGTCTGTCAATTCTTGTCTTGTCAGACCCCTTGAATATATGTATTGTATTAAGATTAATAATAATAATAATATACACACACATTCTTTCTTGTGTTCATCCTCTCCATCTCCCAGGCACTACTAACCCCAGGTTCACCTCTGACCATTCAACATCATAAGCTGACACATATACACTCATGCTAACTCCACACACTAACACACACTCACACACAGTAAAACCATACACTGACACCATGCACCCTAATGTCATAAAGTAACAAACACATTCATATACAGTTCAGCACCATATTCTCACAACCACTAACACCTTACAAGAAAATGCATTAATACGCATGCTCATGTATGCTAAAACCATATACTCATATACACTTTAATACCATATGCTGACACAAACAAACCTGCGCTAACACCATCCAGCAACACACAACATCATAGTCACACACACATTAACACTGCATTCGTAACATTCGTACCCACGGCATTGCAGAATACATCACTCCTGCCGACCTTATAAGTATCAGTGACCAACTTTTATCAATATGCATTAAATAACAAAATTCTTAATTGCAGGGTTCATTGTGTGCTAAGATATGTTCTATTACGGACGCGTTATTTCCACATAAAGGGGGAAGTAATGAGAGCAAGCATCCAGATCTTGTCTCCTTATAACTTAAAGACAGAGAGTTTCAAATGGTTACCCAAGATTTCCCATTTTCACATTTTTCTCCCTGATGATATTCCAATACACTTTAGGGCCTGATCAACTAAATTCTGATAGCAGAGGAAACCTGCTCTGTTTCTTTGAACACACAGAGCGTTACACAGATTTACTTTGTACCTGCTACATGATCTATGCATTGTAATTGTAAGATGCTATGCATATACAATGGCATATTCAGTGCTATTATGATAAAAATCGTCTTCTGTTTTATGTCGGATGAATGCTGGTTTACCTCGAATATTTCATTTTACTTTCCTTTTTTCTGTAAACCATTCCCTTGGAAAATACCAATAAACTTTAAGTTACAAAAAACATACACTAACACACACACTCGCTGACTCTCACATTATACAATACACACACACACACACACACACACACTGGCTTTAACATTATACAAATACATACACACGCACACAAACCCTACATGACCCTGCTGGGCACCTGGGTGGCAAGAACTGGCACCCACTTTAGAACACCTCGAATCGTTTTTAGAGCATTCTGGGATTACACAAATATTCCAGAATCCCCAGGGATTGGCACCAGCGGCATCCAGGTAAGTAAAACTTTTGCTAGCAATTTCATTCTAATTTTACATAATTTGTTATACTTAACCCCAGTAAACCTTGGGATTATAAAGTATCACTGTAATATATTTGCCTTTCACTAAAATTAAGAGTAATGCATCCTACATCCCCAGTTTATGTTTTGTATTACGTATTATTACTTATTATTGTAAATCTAACGCTAAAGCTTACAGATGACATGAAAATTCCAAAAGTCATGCAGTCTGACTGCATAAATCCAGAACCATTTCTTTTAAATTGGTGTGCTTAAAAACATAGAATTTATCTTAATTATATTGTCACAGTCTCTCTCTCTCTCTCTTTCTCTGTCTCTCTCTCTCTAACAATGTCTCTATGTCTGTGTTTTCTTTTAAATTAATCCAATTTGTAATTAAATTAACCTCCAAACTTTGAGCCATTCATTCAACAATGTACAGATTATCAGTAAAAAAATGAGATCAGGAACCTGATAACACAATACACAAATGTACTCTCTAATGAGAATATAAAAATGTTTTTCATAGCCGCTGTTACGTTAACGCAATGATATGCAAACCTACAAACCTTTTGAGAGCTGGTGGTCTCTTTTTTTAATGATGATAGCAAATATGCAAGATCTTGAAGAGACCCAATTCCTTCTTTCAAAGCTAGGCATTCCATGGAACTTCCCAGTGCTTGCCCCTCGGATGCCTCTTCTGCTATTATTCATAGAACAATTTGGCACAGACAGGCTGTTTTAGGGTAAAGTTGGCAATGGTAAATAGTTTGGTAGCAAAGCTGGTAAAATTGAACATATTGCTTGGTTCAGGTAGGCCCTGTTGTTTTTTAGGCCCCTGGGTAGTAGGTTAGTTGAATAGCCTCCCAGCCGAAGTTGTAGAGGCTAAAACAGGGAGTGGATTTAAACATACATGGGATAGGCACATGGCTCCTGAAGCTCAGACAAGACAAAGGACTGTCTTGAGTCTTTAAAGCAGGAAATATGGGCAGGCTAGAGCGGCAGAGTGGTTCTTATCTGCCAACAAATTCTATGTTTCTATAATAAAGAGGAGGAACAATGAGTGTAGCCAAATAATAAGTACAGTACTCATAAATACATTATAGTCTGGGTAAAGGAGGTCCTTGCTCCCTAGAGCCTGCAGTTTTAGTAGCAGGTAGACACTGAAGACGTAAATGGTAGCTTTCCCACCTTTCAATCAACCAGATTCCAACTGCAAAACATTCTTTTGTAGAGCAGAACCACTCCTTAGTCCATCAGCTATCCTAGCTGGCTTAACAATGGCTTCTCACTGCAACACCAGGCTGATCCTCTTCAACACACCGCCCGCTAACTGATCAGCCACAGGTGAGCTTCAATTGGTCCGCACCTGTGGAGCTCCTACGTAGAATGCAGGCTCTGGACTGGATTGTTATCAGCAAGTAGTGCTGTTGGAGCCACTGCCCCATCCTGCTCTCCAGATGCTCTGCCCCAGGACCCTTACCATGGTTTGCATATCTGTGTTGTCTATAATATTCTATATAATATATGAAAGAAAAGATCCCCTGACGAGCCTTTGTAATGTCCTTGAATTATACCTGTATATGGTAATCATACACCCATGTGCGCGAGTAAATAAGCCCAATTTGGGAAGTCTGACTTTATAGCCGAGATTTTTCATTCCTTTAATTAATTTAGCTGCCCGTCCCTGAAATCTAAAATGTATCATATTTCTTTCAATCAAATCAGCTTTCATTGGCCCTCCATGGCTTATGCTTAGGAGTCCACAGTATATGATTGTAAAATAAAATCTAAGCTAGACCAGATGATAGGAAGATTATCCAAAAAGTGAAATATATTCCAGCATTCAGCAATAGACTTTTCTATTTTTGACACTCAATTCCCATAGAAGTTGCTTGAAAACATGTTTTTTGGTAGGAAATTTCTCCATCTCTACTTCCTGAAACATCACGTGAAAAATAATGACATACCTTTCTTTAGTGATGAAAAAAACTTTGGGTTGAGTCTGTGTTTTTTTTTCACAAAAGTTTTAATGGGCAGAAATTGATGTTTTCATGCTTTTTAAAATGCTAAAAAGCTAATGAAAAAGCTTGGGCTGAAAGTAGGATTCCAATAAAATCTGATCATGGGAAACAAAAGGAAATTAGCAGGGCTATGCCATTGGTACAGGTCAGAAAATATAAATATTTATTCGGATGTGATAGTTCCTTCTTAAACAATAATTCAGAAAATCTTTATTAAATTTAAAAATCTCTTAATCCTTTTTTTTATATATATTTTTACAGTTGCCTTTGGTCCTCCTGGTCCAATACATTTCTAGGGAGAAGTAACAAAAAAGATCCGAATTCCATTATTTTAAACCTTATTATTTTTACAGCTGTGACACTGATCATATTTTATGAATGTATTTTGTGCCACTTAGGCTAAATCAGTCCCCTTCAACAAAATTTATGGAAACGCATGATGGAGGGGTTTTTTTTTTTTTGGCCCAAATATTGCAAATATTCCTGGATTGTACAGTGCCCTAGAGAAACGCTCAATTTCCCCCCAAAATGTTCTTTATGTCCCTACATGAATCAGCACACTATATGTTGTGTTGCCATGGCAACTATTCATTTCACTTTGAACAACGTACAATGATAATTAGCAAAATGAGGGCTTTGGAACCAAAATGCATGCAGCTCGTCCTGTATTTTATTTTATTTTTTTGTTAAATGTTTTAAACTCGTGACTGACGTCGAAAATTTGCGAGTATTAAAGTAGCTTGAATGTTTTTTGTTATGTAGCCTCATTTGCAGGTCCCTCTTCTTTTCCCCCTGTTTTTTTAATAGTGATATTTTGTCATTATGGTTTTTTCCTTTTTTTCCCTTTTATTTGACTTGTAATTTTCCCAAAATCCTACATTACATAGTCTTATACACTCAATAAACCCATATAGTTGAACGTTAAAAAGAATCATGTATATAATACATACCACCTAATCTCTATTCTATCTGAAAAGGGTATTGAAACTTCATTTTCTCTACATCTGCCTGCTTTTATCCTCTGTAACTTTCCACAAATGTTAAGTTGCTGATTGTAGCTGATTGGTTCCGACAGCCTTTGAAAGGGTGGAGTCAGCAGCAGGGAGATTACATCATAGGAAATACATCACTTTAAATGACATATAACTTGAAATATACATATATATATATATATATATATATATATATCTTGCTGATGGGGTGAAGATCATATGTGGGGGAGGCAGATAACATAAATGTATTTGTATCTGAATTACTTTCTGTAATGACCTAGAAAAATACAGCCTTGCTAATCGTAGTGCTATACCGAAATTTGTGGCCTCTGTAAACTGCTGTTTAAAAGCTCAAATAACTGCTTATGTAACGGGAAGACAGAGCCATAAATATTGTGTAAACCACACTGCCGAGCATATTTTAAAAATGATTTGCAATTGAAAGTCCATTAAGAGAGTTTACAGTGGCTGATATGTCAGGACGGTGCTGCTACGGAATTGTAGAACCTCAAATGTTGTATTTTATTTTTTTTAATAGAAAAATGATACATCAAAATGTACCGTCGTAAACAATTCATATCCCCATGATTGAAATATCTCTATATACTAGATAGTTGAGATGGAAAAATCCCTCTACAGGAGGAGTATAAGCATGTATCACGCATATAGTTGTGTTGATTGCTTTTCTAAAGTTTATGGATGGCTAATTTTTATATTTGATGAGGTTTAGTCCATACTGAAGAGAGCCCGTACAATCTGCTCAAGTCATTAAACTGTAATTGAAGACAAAAGTAAGTCCAACTGAAAAAGATGATAAAAGCTAATCTTGTTGAAGTGGGTGTAATTTGTTGTGATAACAATAAGAATTTCAAGGAAAGCCTAATTTAATAATAATAATAATAGTAATAATAATAATAACGTGCCAATGTGTGACTTTGGGACCTATTAATAGTTATTTATGTAAATGAAGAAGGAATTTTGAAATATAATTAAACTTATTGGCACAATTTAATATGTAAACAGATTTTGTGGGGTTCTTTTATAAATTTTTGGAGGTCAGTTGCCTCTATCTGGAGCAATGGGAGGGGGAGGCATTTTTTTAGAGTCTTTAGTCTCTTCGAGTGGAGAAGTTATGATTATTGGACCCAAGAAGGATGTGGATTGAATAATCAGATGATTGCGCAATGCTTCTTGGCTTACCAGCGTATATTTACCTGTTTTATGGCAGAAGAGCACAGCTGCTCACAGCAATCACCAAGCAGAGTAAAGTGGCAACCCTTAAACTCACACATGCTTGGTTATATGCAAGAAATGTACTCTTATCACTTTAGTAACCGGCTAAATGGCCCTGCTAGTGGGACCTCCCAGGCCTCTCAGATACCCATGTCAATATATATTGCCCAGTTAACGGGATGAGTGGTCCGCTTACCCCCTTTCGCTGCGCATCAAACGTAAAGTTCATGGTGTGCAGATGCCGGTAGCAGCTCTAATCCCATGGTACTTGTAGTGCAGCCTTCTTTAGGACCAGCACTGAAACAGGAGAAAAGCTAATTTCTAGTACAGATAACTTGTTTTTTTTGTTACTGCGATTGCATTGCTGGCTGTTCTCTGTGGTTCACACAACTGCCAAGGTAACATTATTAGAGAATCTCCTGATTCTATGCAGTTTTACTAAATAATAAATCAGAAATGTCAAGCCAAAAAGTAATTATGGCAAATATATAAGGACCTTTGAGCCCACATATTGATTAGTGCACAGTGGCAACACCAGCACTAACACAATAAAATATACAAAGTCTGGTGTTCCTGATTGAAAAAGTGTGAATGGGAAAGAGTCTATTGGTCGCTTTGCACCACCACAAACTTCTTCCAATCGGAAGCTGCAACCCCCCACCTGTAGAAGTTTCACATGGTGCCAAGAATTAGTGTCCATTATATATCCATTCTTTACTGTTATCTTTTATCAAAATAGGGTTTTAAGGAGTTTGAGAGACTAAAATTAACCAACTAGTAGCATGAGATCATTGAAGACTGAGAACAGGCCCAGAGTCCATCTCTGGATGGTGGCCCACTTACACAACCATGAAGTCACATCCAGAGAGACATCGCTGACCACACTGAATCTTTCCTGACTCTACAAGTCACAGCGGATAAGGTCATAACAAAGTCATGTTGACCGGAACTGGCTTCTAGGATCTTTATTCTATTTACATCATGTTTTATGATTTGTGAGTCTTACCTGTGTTGGATATTTAGTGTGAATACTATACATACTACTATAGTTGGTTTAATAAATTGATTTAATGCTAAAAGCTGTGACAGTACCAGTTCCCCTAATATATTTAATATCTAAACAATTATTTTTGATAAATTAAGCATTTTATTCAAATGTTTATGAATGGTTATTGCTTTGTAGCAGTACAATCTAGTCTAGCAAATGTACTGTTGTAAAATCAAATCTCATGTCTTGTTCCCATATGACAATGACATTGTATAATTAAAAGACAATTTAAAGTCCCCTCCACACCAAATTAATTAGTTTCTCTCTTTTTTTCCCTCCCCTTGGGATACATTGTGTTAATAATACACTGAAATGTTCATACAGGGAGGTTCTCAGATATCACTGTAGCTTATTACATATGCTTCTTCTCTGATGACATCATATGTTGGCAAGGGAATGGGTTTGGTTATAGTTGCACCTGGAACAAACACATTATGTTACAAGAACTTCAGCTGAAATGCTATCCTTAACTTTTACTATTTCAAGAAGGCTCCTGTTGTATATTTCAGGATACCTACTGAGTCCCAGCCACCTAATAACTGTTTGTAGCACTCATTCTCTTATAATGAGTTTATTTTAGTTAGTGTATTTTACATATAATGTACTGTTTCTACCCAGACTATACCAAATAAACCAGTGCTACATAAGCATGAGTAAAGTACATTTTACAATCTAGGCTGGGGGAAAAATTAAGAGACGGCAGGGAATTTTCTCTCTCTCCTCTGTTTCTCTCTCTCTCTCTCTCTCCTCTCTTTGTCACTCTCTCTCTCTCTCCTCTCTTTCTCTCTCCTCTGTTTCTCTCTCTCCTCTGTTTCTCTCTCTCTCTCTCTCTCTCTCCTCTCTTTGTCTCTCTCTCTCTCTCTCTCCTCTCTTTCTCTCTCCTCTCTCTCTCTCTTGTAATTATGTCCTGTGCACTGTAACAATGAATAAATAGCTGCCTTGGTTGGTGGATAGCTTACCATGTGTCTATATATTGCATGTTTTTTTTAAGTATATTGCCTTTTTTATGTGATGTTTACAGCACACTGCCTAACTCCCAGGAGAACTGTCTGAAGCGCTATAGTGCATTAGTCTCTGGAATTGAAGTATGTATATCGAAATTGCTGCATTGCCCAAAAGTGCTTTAGGGAAGATGAGGAATTTAAATGGACTTTCAATACACATTTTAGTTTTTAGAAGAAAGATTGCAGTCAGCATTATTCAATCTATACTTAAATGTTTCCACACGTGTAGCAACTGGAGGGGGGGAGATCAATTCTACCCAAAATACTGCCAAAACAACCAATAGTTGCACTACTAACATGGTATGCAATGTGTTATGAGGGCAGGCAATTAATATCCCCATTCCCCACCTATATATTTGTTGGACGTAATTCTAAAATGGCTTATTATTTAGAATTTAGAAAATATATCACTCAATTACAATAAGCAAAATATTAATGACATTTGGTGAACAGGGTCACCCATACAAGGCAAAACGTATATCCCACGTACATATCTTGAAACGTACACAGGATACTCTGACAAATGCCGGAGACAATACGGAGAGTATGGGTCCTATATGCACATTTAGTGGCTCTGCCCCAAAATAAAGGTATTGTAGTCACAACTGCTCAATATGGTGAGGCAAATTAATAGAATTATTCTGGCTATTTTTTAGCATGGAAGATAACTAAAATTGGAAATGTGTTCATCCACCTACTGAGAAATTGTATGCACACTGGGGTATATTTATTCCACGGAACGTATCTCACACAGACACTGGTGTAACTACAGGGGTTGCAGCTGCGATAGGGCCCTTGCCTCGTACCGGTTCAATATAATTTAGAAAGGGCCCTTCCGACCCAGGTATGTATATGTGTTATTAATGTATATATGTGAGCATGGATGTTTAATTATGTGTAAGCATATATTTTTAAGTGGGTTGAGATGTAGTGTGTGTTAGTGAGTATGAGTAGTGTAATTTTTGGATGTGCGTTTGCATATGTGTACCAGAGTGTATGTTGGAAGAGGGCAAGGGGCAACGAAAGGGACAGACAAGTTGTTTGGGTGCCAAAAAGGCACAGATAAGCTGTTTGAGGGCAATGATGGTACAGACCAGCTGCCTGGGGCAAGATTTAATAAAGTGGGACTTTGTATGAAAATTGTGCTTTCAACTCCTTGGCAGGTTTCTCTGCAAGAACATCTGAGCAGGTCCTGCATAATGTACCGTGAAATCAGTGAGGTACCTTTAAGAAATTTCAATAATTTATATATGCTTCATACGGGGCCACCCAACCTACTCTTGTAGCATAGGCACACCAGGTTTGCTTCACTGACGTCTTGAAACAGAGCGGTATCTACCTTTGGGGCCATCCTTGTCCCGACCTAGGGCAGGGTCCCAGCAGCCTTCCCCACCATGGTCTGCGTCCCAAGTACAATAATGCCTCCATAGCTAAATTGGCCAGTTGGGGAGGTCAAAGATCTCCTTTGTAACTGGCCCAACAGGGTGATCTGACCCCCGGTTTCGTACTTGTGAAGGTTATTATCCATTGTGACATAAAAACCATATAGGGAGCAGTTATAGAGATGAAAATTGTAAGTGCATACAATTTGGTCACCCGTTACCTACAGAGGTCTGAGACACAATACTATTTTTTTAGATTAAATATCTTAATCTTTGAGTCAGACTAATATTTGCAACCGTTCACAGGCTATTTCTTTTTAATATGCTATGCACGGTCTGTCACAATCCTCATATTCTTATGGAGACATAGTGCAGTTCAAAAAGAAAATGGCTCTTGATGTTTGGTGCCGATTCCTGCTGAAGGAAAATGCAAAAGTCACATTCACACCTACTAAAAAATACAGAACTTACCGTTAACGAGAACTTGTTAAAACCACAATTTGAAATGAAACGGAAAGTAAGCAGCGAGCTGGGGTAGTGTTATTATGTTATTTAATACATTAAAAAAATACAGAACCACAAGAAAATATTATATCACTGAGATATCAGTAGAGTGAAAAAGTCTAGAAGAGAATGCATCCATTGTCCATTTTGAAGGACATTGTAAAAGCCTTGTATATACCCATAAAGCCGCTGATGAATCTTTTGCTATTAAGGACAGAAAAACTTTATTATAAGAGTAAGAAATACATTTTCACATACAGTGTTATGTACTGTAGTGTTGGGTAACACTTCAGAGAACTTGGGTTTCTTTAATATTATTCCAATTCATTTTGTTTAGCTTTAGATCTGGAGGCTGCAGTTAGACAGTCGTGTGATATTTTGCTTACATTCCAAACACCACACTGAGCTCATTCTTTATGGCAATGCTAATGAAGTCCTGTTTATGCAAACAATCTCCCTTTCCTCATAGATCTTACTTGGTCAGAGGGTCACTGTGGGTGATTTAGCCTGAGACGTTCTATTGTTTGGCATAAAACTGTATGGAAAAAAAAACCTAACGTTCTTGTATAGTGGATTGGGCAAAGAGGCCTAAACACTAACTTTATTTTGTTAAACCTCATAAAAAGTGACACTATATTTTTTTTAAGTGATACTAGCAATAAAATGTTAAACTCGTTAATGTCTACTCAGTAGTAATAAAGCAACTTCCCAAGCGCTGTTGTTACATCGCACAAAGCAAGGTTATCTTCTTTGTTGCCAGAAGGTCCTCTCCTACCCAAAATGTCAGGTAAACTATTTCTCTTTAATTCAGTCCGTCCCTAACATTCTGTACGCCTGTGAAAAAAAATTGCTAATGTTGCAAACAAAATTATCTTTTGAGGGTCGCTGTTAAAAAACGAAATACCATTTTTCTTTTGGAATTCAGAGAATTCCCGTCCAGGATTAGAGAAACACAAGGCATTCAGTCGCTATTGTACTGGAGGATAGACCTTTAAAAGAGAAGGTTTATCAGACTTCTGCAGATAGGTGCAACCACCTCCCCGAAATCAGTTATTATGTTGAGCAGCAACTGCTACATAAGTAAAAATACTCTTTTTTTAAAGTTCCAAGTTTGCCAATGTCTTGTTAATCCGTTTTTCAGTTTTTTTTTGTTAAATTTTATTCTTGCTCCCCCTTCCGCACAGCCCATATACCCACCCCTCCCTCTTGCAGGGATAAAAACCAATTGTATACAATGTAATGTATAGAGAAAGGTAATATGATAGAAAAATCAGCATATTTTAAAGAAAGTACCGGTAGTTCATTCATGCAGCTGCAGAGCTACAATGCCGATTATCCAAAAGCAATTTTATTATTTGGTGGTTTCTCTGTAGCTTTATTACAAAAATATTACGGGGTTGACTTTCTATTAAAGAGACAAAAGTTTTTGTTTCTAAAAGTAAAACCTTATTTCCCTTTCTTTCTTTTGTTTTGTTCCATTTTTGTATAAACAATGGACAAAAGAACAGCCATTATTCCAGAAACAAAGGGGGACATTATTATTTCATTTTGATAATTTTTTATTCCATTGGGATTATGGGAAAAGCATTCAACTCATGGAATTTCTGAGTTCAACTGTCTAAATATAATGACTACCAAACCTATGACGTTATGGTTTTGATGGTTGAAGACCATGTTGTCTGCAATAAAACATCAAGAGGGGTAAATAATGCTAATCAAAGCGATTCTCAGGCTAGAACTCTAAGCCAGCCATTTGTTATTGAGTGAGAATTCCAGAAGTGTTATTGCCCCAAAGTGAGAGGGGTTCCTGTGTTTCAGCCCAGGTGATATACTATATACACGTAAAACAAGCAGTCTGGGGGAGTTTATAAACAATTTCAGGCCAGAAATCTTGATTTAATCATTTCTGCGTGTCTTGATCTAACCGCCCTTCCATATTGTCCTTTATTTGTTGTGTGACGCAATTCACAAAAGGGTTAAAATCATGAATTGCAAAACTGTGTTTACAACTTCTGCCATCCAAAGGGTTAACTTGTCTCCTTTGTGGATGCCACTGTGTTCAGTGGTGGAAGATTACAATCTCCCTTGCAACACTAGTGGGGGAGGGGGCCCTGATAGGTGCTGAATAATTCATGAGAATGTCGAATTTTGCATTTAAATCTCCTATCCTCTTGATCTCAATACTATATATGCAAATCCTCTGTACAAGTCTGATTCACTAGAGCTGAGAGTTGAATGGGCGGAGGGGAAGAGAAGCACAAAATGTACAGAGGGATTTCAAAAGGAAAGGGACATCCTCGATATCTTGGAAATCATTTTAAAAAGGACCAAGGGGAAGAGCTACCTGTTGGAGAAAGCAGTTGTCATTAATAGGGTTCCTCCACTTGGCATTCTTTAGGGAATATATTCCTAGATTGTGAAGATCTTAATATCACTCAATGTCAGCCGCAGAAAAAGAGGGCAAGCGTAAAGCAAATCTGGATTTTCCTGATTGGGATCATTGGCCAAAAATGGCGGACATCCTGTAGGTGAGATGAAGGAAACTGACCTCTGGTGTATTGGGGCCTGGTGACATAAAAACCAACATTCATGGGCAGCCCTACTATGCAAGCATCTTAGACAGCTGCCTAAGGCACTAAAGCTATTAGAGAACCTGGCTGTCAAGTGTTACCAAGGGCAAGCAAGTGCATGCCAGATAGGGGTGCCATAGACACATGGAGCAAGCAAGTGCATGCCTGATAGAGGTGTCATAGACACATGGAGCAAGCAAGTGCATGCCTGATAGGGTGCCATAGACACATGGAGCAAGCAAGTGCATGCCTGATAGAGTGCCATAGACCATGGAGCAGCAAGTGCATGCCTGATAGCATAGACAATGGAGCAAGCAAGTGCATGCCTGATAGGGGTGCCATAGACACATGGAGCAAGCAAGTGCATGCCTGATAGAGGTGCCATAGACACATGGAGCAAGCAAGTGCATGCCTGATAGGGGTGCCATAGACACATGGAGCAAGCAAGTGCATGCCAAAGGCGGGTGCCAATAAATTAGGGCACTAGGAACGTTAGGCGGGGTCTTATCAACACCCGTTTAAACATTACAACCAAGGCAGCTGTAGACAGCTTATCTGCAACCATGGGTACCAGGAAGAATTGTAAAGATTAAACCGTTTGTTGACGCTTTGCAGGCATAGTGCATTAAATATTAATGTAACCCAAACCAACCCCAAAGAGGACATAGTTTACCCCTTGGATGCACCAGAAGACTGTATACAGTATATAAGTGAAATTACCAGTTACCCGTTATTCATCAGTATTAAATATGCTGGTCAAGAAGGCTAGGATCCATCGGGCTTATAGGCTTGAACTATGGCATACTGCATAATTAAATTAAACAGCGGGATTGCCATTGGTAACCTACTACTTGAGAAGATCAGACAGACTGCTGTGAGGAATAATGCACCGTGCATGGTGCCATTTACTCAAGTGTTAGGAAACTGTCTTATTTGTTTACTTTATTGTTCGATGCATTTTCCTTGTGTCGGTTTTGATGTTATGTCATCTGTTGCGTGGCTAATTCTTAAAGGCCGTGTAAGGCATACTGCCTGGGGAGGAGAACAATACACTATTCACAAAGCATTGTTTTATGTAACAATAAAGGAGCCATCAGCAAGTGAAGTGTCTAATTAAATCAGAGAGTCCGATGCCCTCTAAGAGATCATTGATCATATTTCCATGTGTGCTTAGAAGTATTGCTCGCAGTTTAGATCACTTATACCATAAAGCAAGATGACAGCACTCCGATCAGGCACTCACCTGGGGAGTCTATGAGAAGCGATCATGCCCCTTCTGCCTAGACCTGATACATTGCTGATTTGCCAGAGGATGTAAAGAGAGGAGATATATATTTGGGACCAAACATTGAATAGATAATGTTGGTTGTGCCTCAAATACATTTATGGGAACTCTCCGGGTTCCATTCAGAGTCTTTTGGTTAATCCCTGCTAAGCTGGGTCCTAAAATAAGTTTCTTCATTGTCTGGACAGAAGAGTACCACTCCACTCCCCTACTCCCACTCATTACCCAGTAAGTTCTAGCGCTAGCCCTGGCCCTAAACGCAGGTAGCCACGCTTCTTCTCAAAGTCACTCTCCCAGATGACGGAGACACCTAGGTATACTAACCAAGGAAGTTGCGCATATATGCACAGATCTCCACTTCCATGGGGAGAATGTCTGAATTAAGTATCCAAAACTGATTAACAAACAAAAAACATAAACTATAGTTAACTTTAATAAATGAATTCAGTTATAGCAAAGACTGTATCAGTCAGAGTTTCCTTTTAGGTTTATCCACTGAATTGTAAATAAGCTGTTTGACTTTCTTATGCATTATGGAGTGGCAACTCACTATTTTAGTGAATCTTACTGCCTCAGCCAGTGGATATTGAAAAAGAGCAGAAAACTACCCGTAAAAAGGATTTTACAAGCACGTGTTCCCATGGCAGTCACTCTGATACCAGGGTCATTTGGCTTCTTTTCCAGATGGCTGCTCATAAAATCTAGATCTATGAAAACAAATTGATAACAGCAAAATGTCCACACTTTTTTTATGTGAACAGAACAGAATTTTAAAGCCGGTTTGTTACTCCTTCATGTTCTGTATATCGGAGCACTTGGCTAATTCTGAAAAGAACCCAGTCCTCCACCAGGACGCCAGGGCCCCGTGGCTTCTACTTACGCCCCTGAGGGTATCACAGGGTTCTAGACACTAATACATATAGGAACCGCAGAAAATATTAAAACCATGAAAATAAAATACAGAATGTTTCATCTGAATGCCTGACTCAAATACAGCATCTCTATAAATGTGGGGAAAACTCTCATAATTCTGTGCGGTTTACCCAGGACACACACAAACCCCAAGATGCTTTGTTGTGTTTTCACCATTGGGATGGGCAATTCTCATTCACGGAATGTCTGGCTATCAATGCACATGTCTTAGATTGCACGCTCCATGGATTCCCTTCTCTGTGTTGGTCCAGTCAGTTGAAATGTGTGTTTGATACTCTTGTTAGCATATTATGTTGTGTTGCCTACTGCTGGGCAAAGTGAGTGAGCTGAGGTTTTGATGGTCTCATAAGTGGTCACAAGGACCATCTCAAACTGCTCTCCGCCTTATGGCTACAGATCCAACCTTCCATCAAACCTTCCACATAATTTGTGTGTCCCTGACCTTGTGGTATCTAACAGGTTCTTTTACCAAAAGTGGGACTCATGTGGGGCTCTTGTACCTGATGCAGAATGTTCTGGACTGGGCACTTTGGTGGGTTAGCTCACTTTAGTTGTTGGAAGTCAGGACTCAGCTCACTTTTAATGTTCACATGCATGAAAATTACATCATCAGCATTCAGTTACCCAATGTCATGCCAACACCTGGGAAAAGCAAAGAGTTAATGTATGTGTACAATGACACCTTTCATTATCCGCCGATACTGATTTCAACATCATTCTCATAAACAGTATTTGCTGCTCTCGGTTATTGTTTTAAAATTCGGCTGAAATGCCCTTGAAACAAGGATTTGAGTCTGATAAAAGTCTATTTGAATACTAGACTCAGCTATAAAATATTTCTGTACAGTAACTGTAATTGTCTCTCTGTCAGTGAATAAAAATGATAGTAGGAATCACACAGAAGCGGTAAATTATCTGCTGTAATCTCTGCCTCAATGGAGATCAGCTCTGGTGCATTTGTTAAGGAAAGCTGCTTTGACAACGAGGTGTGCGTCAACGAGTAGAGCATTGGGCAGGACACCAAGTAGGACCCAATGATTTTAGGCTTATACTTATTTTATATCATAGCCCAAGGCACCTGACTCTCTTATCTGGGAACTTCCCAGGAGCTCCCCCTCTTTTGGGGGAGTGGTTTCATAAGGGAACATGCTAGCCAATCGTGTGAGTAGAGCTAGCTGTGCATAGGGGTGGGGATAGAACCAGATAGTATTGAGTAGGAGGGATAGTGGGCAGGGAGTGGGCGTGGCTAAACACTATTCCCCCTAATAAGAGAAAGGAGTGACCTGGAGACCCAAGGAAGCAGCTCTTCATTCAGAGGCTCCACATCAAAACTGGAGAGTTCCCACACAGTTAGCTTTTCGCCGTTGCATTGTTATTAATTAATCTCCCTCGGTTGCTATGAAATTCCCTTGAAATTAGTGGTTGCTGTGTTTTACTGTATGGATCTCTTTTCTCATTTTGTTGTGTTATGCAAAAAAGGGATTTATCGACTTAATAGGTAGTTGGCGGGATAGTTACCGTTTCATCTCACTAACTTCATTTTACATCATGAAGGGTGATAGTGAACTTCTGCTGCAAGAATAGCTTGAATGACCCTGTATAAAGTACTGCATATTGAAACCAATATATATATTCAGGGTCAGCTCAGCCATTCTTGAAGTCAAGTTTTCCAGGGGTGGCACTTGATAATGCATGGTGAAACCACAACCTTCTGCCAATGCCCACTTTAAACAATAACCCCCAAAGTGTGTGTGATGCCTCTGGGGACCCACGCACTTGGTTGGGCATACTACACATGCATGATGTCCTTTACCTGTTACTCCTGTAAATGTTTTCACAGAAGGTCACTGACCTGTCTTCAACCTACTCAAGCTCAGTGCTGCACTAAAGTGTTAAATAGTCTCAGGATTAATGGAACAATGTATAAAATAACATAACAGGCAGAACTGCTGATGATATGTTCACCAGACAAAGCCAGCCATATTCTAGTATATTTTTGCCATAGAAAATGAAAAAAAATTTCAAACAACGGCCACTAGGATCACGTCATGCTATGTTATAGCTGAGCCAGAATCATGCAATTGTTTGTCACACTTTAGAATACATTCCTCAATGAATTTAGATTCAGAAGAAGCATCTCTCACGTCCCAAGCTTCCCTCTTTAGGAGGAACAGTCCCTTTTTGGAACTCAAATCCATGTGTCTCTTTTTCCTTCTCGGATGTCCCTCTTTCCTAGGAGCTCAGGATGTCTGCTGGTTATGGTGGTTATCGCAGTGTTCTACAGCACTAAAAGTACAACGCTGTTTATATAAACAATAGAAAACATGTTTATAAATTAAATTGTGTAAATAAAATACCAAATTATTCTTCTGGATTCCTTAATCTGGTACACAAATAGCTATAATAGGGATGATATCTACTGAAACACATGCCACACATTTTGTTTTCTACTAAGGCTGAAGAACATATTGGGTTTTCTTTTTAAACAGGAGTTATGGCACAGTGTTTTAAAAGTTGTCTTCTCAACCTTGCCTGGGAACTTTGTAAATGAGCTGAGACAATTTTAATATTAACCCTTTAAAAACCTGCTAAATACATTCTTATATTGTTCGTGAGTTAAGAGATACTTTTTTCTCTTTTTTTGCAAGTTATAGGTCAATAAGTATCAGTAGCAAATTGCTATTTCAAAACCATTTTTTCAAATCTGGCCATCCTGCGCCCATATCCTGTTTGGGACATCTTTGAAGCTGGCCAATTCAATCTACCCCATCAAACCAAACAATGTTTTAAAATTAGACACCCCAGGGTATTTCAAATGCTGGTATTTTAATGCTTTCCATGCACTAATTCCACCACCAGCCTTTGTCAAAGTTTGCGGTAGTAATATTTGTCTATGTTTTTCCCCCACACAGTGTATTTGAGGTGACTACAGCTTAACACATGGGTCAGGGGGCGGTTCATGTTCCAAGACAGGGACCACTTCAGCCGATGGCTCCGGGGGCAAGGGAAGCTGGCTGCCCTTGCCCGGCCTGGATCTGAATTCTGGGGGACAGCAGGCTCTGACCCTCCTGCAGAGATCCATGGTTACATAGTTACATAGGCTGAAAAAAGACATGTGTCCATCAAGTTCAGCCTTTCCCATGGTTCCTTAGAATTCCTATGCTGGGATTTGGAGGGAATGACTTTCTGCTTCGAATCAAATTAACGCTGACACATTTACCCATACGCATCCATGCTCACACACAATTACACATCCATGCACACACACAGTAGCAGATAAAGAGAAGCGCAGAACTGATTCTCTTTCTTCACAAGTCTATCCTGAAAGAACATGTCTTGGTGTGGCAAATGTCCACCTCTGTCAAAGTACGGCCTGGGTCCGATGGAACCATTGGGCCCTACTGGCTCAGGTGGGCCCCCTGTTGCTGGTGGGCCCTGGGAATGTGCCTTCTTTGCCCACTTATTAATGCGGCCCCTTCCACAGAAAGGACTAATCATGAATCACACAAATACTACGGTGACAATATACTCAATAAAATAAAATCAATAAAAATTTGTTATAAGAAGCCTGATTTTATTTTGTCAGTAAAGAGATTATTCATATGTAGTTTAATTATGTGATTTGTTTTACAACAAAATATGTAAAAATATATATTGTGCCTAATTTGGACACTGCAACTAAACTCATCATGCATACAATATACTTCTGTTTTTAGTACCATTACTTGTTGAGCAAACAAATATCCTTCATCACACTTGATCTTCCAACATCCTATATGGACAGAGGTATGTCTAGTGACAGGGAGCCGGACTGGAAAAAACAAGCGGCCCTGGAACTTTGAGGCTTACAGCTGTCTAATGACATAAGTGCAGTTGATGGCTGGATATGACACGCCGCATGTTATGTGGGTCGGAGGGGCAGATGCTGGGCAGTGGCCCACTGGAGAGGTTTAACATTTAATTTTCATTTTCTATTTATGTAACTGAGGAAGGTGTTTAGAAGAATAATATGGCATTGTCTTTCCATTTTCAGTTGTTCCTACTCACATTATTGGGACTTTTAATGCTGTAGAACATGCTACTTCACTCATATACAGTAAACATTACAAAAGAGGAATGTCAGAGGCGGAAAGACGGGCAGAGTGGATCCCAAACAGGGACTATCACTCCTAAAGTGAGACGCTTGGGACGTCTGTTAACTGACATGAATGTCGACTGATAGTACACGGCTGAAAACTTCACTTCACAACTAGTAACTCTCTGGCTTTTGCCCAAAGACTCTGAGTGAGGAGCCCCTTCTACAGGTCTTCGGAACATCACTTCCTCTACAACAATGGCTCCTTTTTCACGTGTAGGGCTAGCCAGTGGGACCAAACACTGACATCAGCAGGACCAATCGCGACACCAGCGGGACCGCCCATCGACATTAGTGAGACCGCCCATCGGCATTAGTGAGACCGCCCATCGGCATTAGTGGGACCGCCCATCGACATTAGTGGGACCGCCCATCGACATTAGTGGGACGCAAAGGGAGGGCCCAGGTATGCTGATCTCTTGTTTGAAGCAGCTGGGATTTCAAACATTCTAGTTACACAAAGTGAATAATTTCTTTTATTTTTTCTTCATTCTCCGAGCAACATCATTTTTCAACAATCTTCTGCATAGCTATACGCAATTTGAGTTTTAGGTTAGAATGAGCATTCAAGTCAATTATCTTTAATTCATCTTTAATTTCCCGACATCTGCAGATATTTGCTTTAGCAGATAAGTTTCCATTTTTAAACCGTTATCTGCAAATCTGTATGTAGTGTATCATTAAATATGACTAGCTGAACCCATCATTGTCAACCAGAATTCAGACACACAGCTGAGTTTTCAGTGATTTAAAAAAAAAAAGAGTGTTTTCGGGGGGGGGAGGTATCTTGATTTGATATTTACTTAGTTCTATTGCAATCTGAACAACAAAGTAGACATCACAAGTTTTTCTTCATTTATTAAGCAAATGGACTTTAGATCACATCTAATCCTTAAGATTAACAAAAATAATCACTGTTACTAAAAATGTGAAACAGGTGGTTTTTCATAAATTAATTGCATAAATAAACATAAAAATAATTAGTTAAGTACAACTTTTACCCGTTAAAGGGAAATTGTCCCTAAAACAGCTTTTAGCTTCATTACATGAATATATTGATTTTTTTTTTTTGCATTTTGTTCTTCAAATGAATGTAATTATTTTAGAGAGTATTGGATTTAGAAGTGATTTTACGTGATGGAAGCCGACATGTGTAGTAAGAGGTGGCATGGCCGCGCCTAGGCGAGTGCCCAAGGTGTACATCACCAAGGCGGCAGGGAGACGAGAAGAGAGAGGGGAGTCGAGACCTCACTTAAAACTTTTTAAGAAGGGCTCATACGTGAAAATGTTTTCAGAGATTTTCTTCCCCGGCTCTGTTTCACTGTTCTATCACGGTGCTGGAGCTTGATGCTGAGTGCCGGAATATGATGTAATATCCCGTAGCTCACAGTTTATGTACTGCCTGGTGACCCTAGAATTTTACCGGAGAACCCAAGTAGCAAGCAGGTCTCTGCTGTCCAAGAGACTCATTTATCTGACCACTTCTAAGTTCCTCCACCAGCGGAAAGGCAGTAGTCTCCAGAATGGCTTCTATCTGCATTTCTCCACCAGGTTGTGCCGCTGCAGGTTGACGGTGAGAATTTCATGTAGGCTCTCTGGCCTCACCTTTCATCTGTTTTGTTTCCTTTGTCTCATCCGAGTTTCTAGGACACGCAGGGACTGGGCCTTTTACTTGAGAGTCTAGCAGGCCTGAAATTACTGTATGTGACACTTACCAGGTTCCAGCATTGTGGGTCTCTTCTGCATTACAATAGACGTGTTTTTATAATTACGTCAAATGAAATTCATTCACAAGATAACACACATGGTTATAAGACAACTTGCACTTCTGCACTGACAGGTTTGTGTCAAAACATTTATCTTGGGGAAACTGCATAATACCACGAGTGGCAAGTAACAAGGGAACTCTATCATTACTTCCCTGTGATATATATCATCAGTAATTATAGTATGGGTTGTCCAGAATACACATTATTTTTTGGAATAATGAGCAGTGGCTCTTTGCATCCATTTTACGTCATGTCTTGAACTGTATGCGCAAGATTTTAAATCAATTTTTTTATTCAGTGCAATTATTTCCGGTGCTAGTTTCCAAGGGATGGGCGAATTTAGCATTTGCCAATACTAAAGCAACCCAAAACATAAAATAAACACAAAATGTAATGGCAGATAATAAGCATTCAGCCTATCAAGCCCATGCTTTTTAGAAAACTCAAAGCTTTTTTGGTCATTGGTCAGGATGGCCTTAGGCCTTTTTTTTAGTGGCGTATTTATAGGTGTCACTGCCCTAGGCCTCAATCAGGGCAAAGCCCTGAGATGCCCCTAAGACCTACCATAGAGGGCAAGTCCTGCCTGTTGCCACCTCATTTGGTGGGACTGAATTGCTATTTTCAGGTTAGATCTTTGATCTCCTCAACCATTGAGCCACTATGGTGGCTGTTGAGCCTGGGTGCAGGGTAAACTAGATTGTTATTCTTAAATGTCCTAGTCAACGATGATAATAATATAAGCTATGCCCCAGGCCTAGGCCTAATTCGCCTAGATTATACCGCTGACTTGAGGGAGTTGTGAAGGTCTGTAATAATTGGTGATTTAGGCAAGAGGCATCTGCTTCTCTTTCATAGTAGCTACTATAAAACCATAAGGTGAAAAAGATGAAAGATTTACTGAGTCATGCAGAATATCGCACTCTCTGTTGGGTTGGTGGCAGAGCAGGGCAACCTACTTGGGGCAGATGGTGAATTATCTGTAGACCGTATTTATGTTGCAGGCAAGTTTTCTTCGGCCGGCTCTTTCATGTCTGAGATTTGTGCCAAACTAAAAGATGGTACCAGTTTGCCTCCCATTTCCATCCTGGCTTTATGACCTTTACAAATACATGTCATTCGTTAATCATTACTCAAAAACTTTCAAGTGGTGCCAGGAGTCGATTGTCCATTAGGCTACTCCCCATCTTATCTGATATATAAGGTATGGTTTATACATCTACGTATCCATCTTCATAATTAATATTTCACATTGTTGTTTCTCTAACAACTGAGTTTAGTGCCAACATATAAGGAACCATTCATTTTAGATTCCATCAGAGGCCACCCCCAAATCTAAGGCTTTGACGTTCCATTGAACTATCTTCAGACGTGAATTCTAAAAAATCTCTATCTATAAAACAAAAAGCTATTTTTAAAGTTCAGTGGCACTTAAAGAAACAGATTGAGTTTTTTCTATTTTCAGTTGTAAGGATGCTTCCTAGTCTTAAGTCATCTTAAATATGTAATAAGCGATATTTCATCTAGCATCAATTATTGAATTTGTATTTATACCAACACAAACACACAACTATAAGACCATCTGCTAAAATGTCCACACTTGGATTAACCGGGGATCTTCAGCAAGTTAAGAATTTACAACAGTCATATTAAATACGGTGGATAATAATACCGCAAACATAACATTTATGAAGCTATTTTGACTAGATGCGTGCAAATCCGATTTGTGCCTCCTGATATATGCAAATGCATTTTTAAACAGTCAAAACTTAAAATAAATTAGATTTGGCACATAAAACAAGGTTACCAATTTGGCATTTAATGTTGCTTAAAAATCAAAAGTAACACTACGGTTCTGTATTTCGACAACAGATGGCTTCTGCCAGATTTTTGGTCCCTATCCAAGAAAGAGATTCTTCTCTTCATCTTTACAAATGCTACTGTTTAAAGCAATCTGTCTTGGTTGGTTTTATTTACCTAGATTAATGATAGATAGATAGATAGATAGATAGATAGATAGATAGATAGATCCCAAATGGCTTTTGAGTAGCTACACTTCCTCGTAGGGACCCAGATCCCTCTGTCTCTCTTTCCTCCCCTGATGTCTCTCTTTTCTGGAAAGTGCTTGCTGGGTATGGGTGTATTACAGGGATCTACAGGCCTAAAAGTCAAATAAATGAGCAGAGCAACATTAAATTGTGTAAATACAATTACTTAGTGATTAAAACAAGGTTAAAAAAAGTCACAAAAAGATTCTCTGTAAAGCTCCTTCCACTCGACAGCCAAACCAAAGAAAAGTGCCGCCCTCGTGTTTCGAAGAGTTGGTAGGCGTATGCGTTACACATACACTCTTACTTACACTTCTTCTTATTAGGTAACACAAAAGATGCCATTATTATAGTTTATTTTTTATATAATCCTTAATTGGAACTGCCTTTTTTCAGGACCAGTTGAGCTTTATTTTGAACTTGGTAAAAACATGAAGACTTCGATAAAGTGCGTATAACGTGCAGTAAGTTGACAAATTGTATTATATTATTATTTATTCTATTATTTTTTTATTTTGACCTATGTTCATATGTATAATTCTTTAGTATGAAAAAACACACTCCCACCCATTATTTGCCTTAAACAAATACAAATTTCCACACATACATAACCACAAGGGTGCCTATAGTTAATATAGGTATTTACTCCCTTACTGGGCCCCTTCTGTGCTCCTTTTATGCAGTGCTCTTTGGTAGTGGTAATCTGTCAAAATGTCAAATGTGCTTTGGGCTGCTGGGCTGTAATTTGCAAGCTCCCTCCGCCACTTGTCCATCATTATTTTTATTCCATTTCATTTTCAGTATTTTTTTTTCCAACAAAATGAAAAAGTAAGCAGTATTACTTGGATGTAAGTCAACATTTCAGCATAAACTATTACAATGTCCCGGAATAATACATTATCGTGTATTACATCTCACTGTGTTACTCACAGAAAACATTGAAGAACCCTAAAGCCATTCTTGTTGACAAGCCGTGCCATTATGACAATATCAAAATTTAAATTTTTAATGTGTTGGAATTTTAAGATTGCCTATTATTCCTGTAATTACCAGTGTTTTACTTTTGTGCATGCGCAAAAAACATACTCTGCCTCTACACCTTATAACAAGAATAATGTTATTTCCATTTTTATTGTTTCCAAAGGCAACAGGCACCATTACTGCATATCTGTGACTTTAGGGATTCAATTGTTTCTAGCAAATATTTCTTTTTAGCTTTAGACATGCTAGTAGCGCAGATACGACTTACATGAATGTAATCTTAGATGTGCATGAACTGTATCTGAATCTGGGAGCTGCGAATGAATACTGGAAAGTGTGGCATTCTGCGGTTGCAATAAGGTGACCCGTGTAATGTGGGTGGAGTGTGACATAATGTTGCAGCATTGTGGAAGCCTCATGGAGAAGCCGGGGTTGGCGAGTTTGGTAAACCAATGAAACTTTGCCGATTAGGTATAGACCACCCCAACCAGCCCATTCAATAGAGCCTGATCACCCAATAGGGCAATGTAGCCTAGGATCTGCTACCCAGAATACAAAACTTCCAGCAACCTGCTATGATACCCAAAGCCTCTATGCCTCTGAGGAGCTATATATATGTGTGTGTATGAGCAGGGGGGACTGGCTGCCTATGGCCTGGGGGGCAAGTCTAGTAAAGTGGGCCATTGCGCCACCGAATCAGCCCACTACCCATGCCCATCTTTTCTAACACATGTTGATGTAATGAGATGGGATTGGGAGTACGTCAGTACACTAAAAAAAAGTCTTCATACATGGGAAGCCTGAAGCCGAAATTTAACACAACTAATCCTTTTTTAATAAAGTATGCAGATTGAAATAGAATAAATAACAAAAAAACTTCACTTTTCTGCTCACTGATTTCTGGGCCTAGAAAATGTTGTCCTTTAAAGTGACTATAGTTCAATTTATTGATACAGAAAGTAAAGTGCCAGGAAACAGATGATCAAATACACACAGGCTCTGCCACACCCAAACACACACACCAGTACAGGCTCTACCACACCGACACCCAAACACACACACCAGGACAGGCTCTGCCACACCGACACCCAAACACACACACACCAGGACAGGCTCTGCCACATCGGGAGAGTTCAGAGGAGAGCAACAAAAATGGTGTGTGGTTTGCAGGACAGAAATGATCAGGAAAGGTTAAAGGATTGTAATATGTACAGCTTGGAGGAAAGAAGAAGGGGGGGGTGCAATGGAAACATTTAAATACTCATTTAACAAAGCACAGGAGGCAAGCTTATTTGAAAGGAGGAGCAATGTTAGAACAGGGGGTCCTGGTCTAAAACTAGAGGGTCAGATGCTTAGATATAATGCAATGAAGTTTTACTTTACTCCAGGGTTGTAGAGGGTAGTAGATAAATGGAACAGTCTCCCAGCAAAAGTGGTGGGGGCTAATACATTAAGAGAATTTAAGGCTTTTCCTCACTGGATCAGGGAACCATGGGGAGACTAGATGTGCCAAATAGCTCTTGTCTGCTGTCAAATTCTATCTTTCTGATGTTTTGATCACTTCCTGATGCTTTAAAGTCTAACTGGGAATAGCATTGCACAACCAGATCTGCCCCTGACGGCAGCCGCACCCCCGGTAAAGAAGGAGGTCCAGGCATCCAGCCATAAGAAATATACATTTTTAAGTATAACTGATCCTTGTTAAAAGTATCAAAAATGGCCTTAGCACCTTAGCATTCATACGATGATTGGAACAGTTTGTTTGTTGCTATAGTGATAACACCACTTTCCAATCATTTTTAGACAAAAATGCATTGTTTCCTTCTTTGTGCGAGGCAGAATTTAAACTGAACGTTTCTGGCAGATTTTCAGATAAATTTATTGAAATTAATTTATCAAAATACTACATACTTTACCCATAGCTGTATATCTCATACATTGTATTATTTTAGAATTTTAAGAAAAGTTGAAGTATCATTTTACATATAAAAATATTTTGCATAATTTCATAACAGGAAAATCCGGGCCAAATTGTCAGTAAAGGGGAATTCCACCATTTTATTTATTTTAACTTGAAACCACTTTATAAACATCTTTAAAAAATGTTGCTTTATTTATCAATTTAAAAAAAAACTATAATTTTAATTATAAACCTTTTTGTGTGCTTTAAATGTATTATTATTTGCTAAGCTAATTTTTACATGTAAAATGATACTTTTTTATTTTATTTATTTAAAAAAAGTACAATGATCCTGGATAAACATATCAAAGCATTGCTCCACTGCATTAATAAACAATAGAATACCCGTGCCTTTATCCTCCAGCGGGATCATTAGTTAATGGGGATCTACATGAACAAGACTAATGAATTCCTACCATAAAGCACTTACTCTGTATGATTTAGCAGTAGGGGGTGGCATCTACCTACCACCAGCTGACCGACCATGATGAGCCCTGAATCAGCATGTGTAATGTTTTGTTCTTCTTAACTCAATGATGGAGTCCTTAGAAGTTTGTGTTACTTTTCTGTTGGCAAACATGTTCATTGAAGAAGATGTAGAGTCACATAGAGAGGTCCCTTCTTCATCTTCAATTAATATATTCATTCAGCTTAAACCAAAGGTTTATAGGTCCAAAGAGGTGGTCTTCATCATTTAGAAAGCCCCAAATTGTACAGATTATTTGGACATTCTACTTTCCGATTACTAGATATGTAGGAACATGGCTTTCATCACGCTGGACCAGAGATCATCCCTGGACCAGTGGGCCATCAGATCCACACATCTTTTGTGCCTTGTAAATGTCCAGCGATGGGATGGAAGTCCCCCCCTTTTGAGCATTGTCTCAGAAGTTCCATGATACACTCATTTACAAGTCAATACTATCTGGAAACAGCTTTTACAAATAGACATGCCTTAAGGGAGCAGGTTCATTGAACCAGACACCAACTAGAGTTTAAAGACGCGCCATAGGACATTTAAATTGACAGCTTTTAATAAACAGGAAATGAATGGGTAAACGTGATATGTTAAAATAAACAAATAAATGAAAATGAAGTATAAATATATAATATATATTAAAACAGTAAAAATAATTGGGAAAAAATGAACAAAAAAAAAGTGATGAGTATGTTGATAAATGTATTTTTTTGTTTATCTGTACAGGGCATTCATACAATTTCTTGTTAAAGTACTTTTCTGGGGAGCTGCCCCCCGTGTTTGTCTGCTCCCAATGCATTTCACATTTAATGTTGGAGATCAGCAAAGAACCCAACAGCTCCCTGTCCATGCCAGACAGGGTACCTAGCCATGCGGAGGGCATGGGTGCAAAATATCATAGCTGCCAACAATCCCAAACGCTCCGAAACAGTTCTGCAACCGAAATTTTGTCCCAGATTCCCAACATACTGATGCTTACAGCGACTGGCATGTGGATGCTGAGTATCCAAAAAATAAATAAATTATATAT
>VKOC01004258.1:0-40534 GCA_009364415.1 Spea multiplicata
TTTTGGAAATTATGAATGCCCCCCCAGTTTGACTGTGGTATCTTGTATGCCCCCCCTATATATTGTTTCTAGAGTCGCCACTGCCTGCAGCCAGTATATATAATTAGCCTCTGCAGCCAATATGTATTAATATTAGCCCCTGCTGCCGATATATATATAAATACTAGACCCTGCTGCCAATAAATATTAATATTAGCCACTGCTGCCAATATATGTTAATATATATTAATATTAGCCCCTGCAGCCAACATATATAAATATTAAACACTGCTGTCAATATATAAATAAATATTAGACCCTGCTGCCAATATATTTTACCCAAGCATTTCCCGCTCAACGCTTCCTTGCATGCAATCACTCCCTCCGCTACCATCGCGGAGGGAGTGATCGCGAGGTCTCTGTCTCCCTGGTCCTGCCGCAGCGTTCCCAGCTTCACTGCAGAGCGCCGGATATGACATCATATACCGGCGCTCGGCTTGGAATGCCGGCACGGCAGGAAGGAAGGCAGAGGCCTCGCGGTGAAGAGAGGCGCCGAACGGTTGCTGAGAACTTATTCCTCAGCAACCGCTCAGCGCCTTTCTCTCCTCCGGGTCTACTAAAAAAAAATACGGCGTTTCAATTGGGGGGGCACACGAGGGGGCACAGCAAGATGATGTAGGGGGGGCCATGGCCCCCTCTGGCCCCCCCTGCCGACGCCACTGACAGTTACACATACTAACACTCTAACATACTTACACACACTAACACCCTGGAACATACTTACACAATAACATACACACGGTAACATATAAAGACGCTAACACATACAGCAACGCACACTGTAACATACTTACAAACACAGTAAGACACACCCACAGTAACATATATAGATGCTAACACACACAGCAACATACTTACATACACTTACACCTTGTAACATACTTACAAACACCGTAACATACGCTGTGTGCACAACTATTAGGCGAGTTGTATTTTTGAGGATTAATTTTCTTATTCAACAACTACAGTGCTCTCCGTCAATTCAACATGTTAAGAAACCTTTACATTGAATGTTTAAGAAAGTAAAAGTGAGGTTTTGGCTATGTATCTATGTATGCACAATTATTGGGCAACTATTAGTGTGCAAAAGTATTATGCAACTAAATGAAAAACAATAATTTTCCCATCTTACATGTTTATTTTCATCTTTTAAAGTGAGACTATTACACAAACAACTCAAAATTTACAAATAAAAAATTGTGTCACCCTTCTTTTCAATGACAGTCATAAGCCTGCGATTTATGGAGTCTGGAACCCGAAAATGTCCAACTAGCTCGTCTTTGATAATACCAGGCCATGCCTTCACCTTGCTCGAAGTGGAGCTCTGTGCCCGTTACTGATCCAGGCCCTGGAGAGTACCTCCATCACGCTAGTGGGTTTTGTAGCTGAAAAATAATTCCATGATTTGAACTAAACCGGAAACAATTGAAGGAGAGTAGGGGGATAGAGATATGTATGCACAATCAGTCATAACATTATGACCAACTGCCTAATATTGTGTAGGTCCACTTTTTGCCATAAAAACAGCCCTGATTCCTCAAGGCATGAACTCCACTAGAACTCTGAAGGTCTACTGTGGTATCTGGCACCAAGACGTTAGCAGACGTGCAGTAAATTACAAGGTTGTGCCACCATGGATCAGATCTAATCTTGACTAGATTGAAATCCGGGGAATTTGGAGGCCAATTCAACACCATGAACTTGTTGTTTTCCTTAAAGCATTCCTGAATCATTTGTGCTTTGTGGCAGGGCACGGTATCTTGCTGAAAGAGGCTATTGCCGGCAGGGAATATTGTGTCCATGTACATGGTCTGCAACAATGCTTAGGTACTGTAGGTGGTACGTGTCAAAGTAACATCCCTGTGAATGGAAGGAACCAAGGTTTCCCAGCTGAACATTGCCCAAAGCATCACACTCCATGTCTCCATGGCTTGCCTTCTTCCCATAGTGCTTCCTGGTGCCGCGTGTTCTCCAGGCAAGCAACGCATATGCACCCAGCCATCCACGTAATGTAAAAGAAAATGTGATTCATCAGACCAGGCTACCTTCTTCCATCGCTCTGTGGTCCAGTTGTTATGCTCATGTGACCATTGTAGGCACTTTCGGCAGTGGACAGGGATCAGCATGGGCACCCTGATTGGTCTGCAGCTATGTAGCCCCATCTGCTACAAACTGCGATGCACTGTGTGTTCTGACACCTTTCTGTCAGAACCAGCATTGACTTTATCAGCAATTTGAGCCACAGTAACTTGTCTGTTGAATTTGACCACACAGACCAGCCTTCGCCCCCTGCGTGCATCAATGAGCCTTGGCCGCCCATGATCCTGTCTCCAGTTCACCACTTTTCCTTTCTTCTTTTGGAGATCCTCTGACTCAGTCTTCTAGCCATCACAATTTGGCCCTTGTCAAAGTCGCTCAGATCCTTATGCACATTTTTCCTGCTTCTAAACACATCAACCTTGAGGATGAAATGTCCACTTGCTGCCTAACATACCCCCCTTCCCACTGGTCATAATGTTATAGCTGATCGATGTTCATGTTTTACAGTAGCTGTATACGTCTTGTAGCACAAAGATAAACACAACGGGGACACAACAGAATGGGGAATTATTATGTATGAGATCCACATTTCTTTACATCTTTACCTAAATGTGTATATAAATATGGGCCAGAATTTATCACTGGCCTCTCTTGATCGCACTGAATTGACAGTGCTCAGTATAGCACTATAATAAAAATTGCACAATTGTTACAAGAATGTGTATTTTGAATGTAGGTGGGATGTGAATATTTCTGAAATTTTACTTTTCTCTGAAGTAACATTTTCCTCTGAAAAGAAAAAAATACCTTTCTCCATACATTAGGTGAGTTTTTAATATTGCTCATTTGAATTTGAAAACTTTGACATAGGTATATATTTTTTTTCTTTAGTTTGTAGCTGTCACGGTCAGGACTACTTGCCAAGCCGTGACTGTGTGGAGGGTGTGGGCATGAAGGGGTTAATAGCACCAGGCCTCTGGATTTACTAACTTGACCCCTTAACAAGGCATAAGCTATACCAAATTAACCCCCAAATCCTGCCTGTATCCCCCCCAGGTAGTCTGCCACCACTCACGATTTTGATACCGGATTCGTGAGAAATCCGAATTAGAACCTTTATCTCTATATATATATCAACCCACCCCGGGCAAACAACATATATATATCCAGTAGAACGTAAATAACAATACGGTAACGTGTTATCCTCTCTTAGGGTTTGTGGATATCGATACTAGAGCCCAAAGACAGACTTGGATTTTGAATATTTTAATAACAAAAAGACAAAGATTACACAGTGCCAGAATTACAAAAAACAAGACATACAAAATAAAAATAAAACGGCAAACAGTTCTTAAAAACAAAGGGACTTAAACACAGGACCCTCACTCACGAGTTTCTCCAATAAGTAGGCCTGTGGGAACTCCTTACGTCCAGATGGTTCTTCTGATGTTGTTCTGATCACAGAATATCATGGAGTTCTGCTTTGAGGTCGCTGCATTGTCCCTAAATCAGACTTTTGCAAGCAAACGCCCCTCTGACCACATGACTGATTATATGACACCATCCCCAAGAATCGGGTCCCATCTTTGATGTGCCAATAAGTTATGGTGGGGTAAAGGTGATGGAAACCCCTCCACTTAAGACAGGAATGGAATTCCTATAACTCAGGGTCCTTATCTGTTAGGCCATGAATTAATCAGATTAACCCATTGAATGCTCAAACAAAGAAACTAACCACCTCTGCTGGGTTACCCTTCCATGCATCCACTACATTATATGAGTTAATCATGACAGTAGCCACCAAAAATACTGTAAAATGTGGGATTTGGGAAATGTGATTGTTCATTAGAGCTGTTTGTTAAATCCCCTTTGTAGGTAATGCAATTGCTCACCTTTTCACATAAAAAGTACACTTTCCTTCTTTAACTTTACATAGAAACCATAAAAGATTATGTTGTATGTGCTATGGCAGGATATCCAGATCTCGTGAATAAGTGGCTCTGTGCCTAAATGTACTTTGATGTAATTGAATCCAGTATCCATGGGGTGTCAGTGTATACAGAAGAATAACTAAAGTGATACACATGCTTTTATTTTAACACATTCATACACATACAGACCCTCTGATATATTGTACCCCCTTGCTGCTGACCTGTAAATAGTATACAACATCAAAATTCAAGGAAAATATTACAATATATTTAGACTGAATAGAGAGACACTCCAGCCATCATGTGCACTTTAACGCACGTGCAAATGCATAGGGAGAGTCTGCAGAATGCGTCCATATGTATTTTCTGACGCGTAATATACTTACAACCTAACTGCTCCAGTTCCAGAGTTGGCCCTATAGTATTTATCACATTCAACTAAAATTGGACTGGGAATTAAAACAAGACCTGCCAATTTAAAGTCAGCAGCCACACACTATACTTTCTTATAGCATGTGGTTGCTTGTACCTAGGTGTAAAACATTAGATCAACCTCATATGTGGCAATAAAGGTACGCGGGAGGCACAATCAAACACTATCTATAGAAGGGTATTTAATAAACAGCACTAAGAGAGAATACATGAAACAGATCCACCACCTTTTCCAAATTATTGCTTTGCCAAAGTACTTAACACTAGTACTAGTACTGGGGAGATTTTTTAGGGTAAATCAATATTTATTGGATTTTTCAAATTATAAGGGGTACTGGGGAGATTTTTTTATGTCAAAGGAGGAGACATGTTAGAAGAAGAGGACAGAATTTAAAGGTAGAGGGTTAGATGCTTAGATATAATAAACACAAGTTTTATTTTACTGGAAATGTGGTAGATAAGTGGAACAGCTTCCCAAAAGAAGTAGTAGAGGGAATTTAAACATGAGTAGGATAGGCCTATGGCTATCCTTAATCTGAACCAAAACCAAGGACTATTAAAGCTTACATCAGGAAAAATGGGCAGGCTGGATGGGTTGAATGGGTTTTATCTGCTGTCATCTTCTATCATGGACAATAATCTGCATTACTGATTTACACGCTAATATTGATAATGCGCAGGCAGTGCCTTCATCGTTTTTCATGTGTTTTAAAAAATTATAAACATACGTATTTATGACATATTTGTGTCTGTGAACTTGTATATTACAATGTTAATAGTTTGTAGACTCTCAGATTAAGGTCATTTGGTAATTTCCTGGTCACATAAATATGCCTATCCTTGCCCTTGCAGACCTGTCTTTTACTATTTATTGTTACGCTCGTTTAATGTTTGACCGTGATGCCCGAATTGGGTTTTTTTTCTTGATTTCTGTCCGTCTTACACAAAATACTTTTGCCACAACCGTCTAAAACATTGTGCACGTTTGCATTGGCGCCTTTTATGCTTTATTATGTTTTTGGGGGTTTTAAAGACTGCCAAGGACTACTTGTGTTGGAAAACAGTTGAAGCAAGGACATTCCAAGGTCTCTACCATGAGAATTTGTGGATATTTAATCTTGTCAAGGGCAGTTGTCTCTTTTGTGCCTGGTATGACATTTAAATTCTATAGAACTTTCTTTGCATTAACTCACAAAATGAACTTGCTTCGCGTTAAATTGCACTTTAAAGTTGTTTTCATGCAGTTCATTTTAAGTAAAGCATTTTTTAGGCTTTTCAAAACAGATTTTGGTGCTCAGTTGTCAGTACTGAAAAATGCTGCCTAGCATATGAGCAAGGCTATAAACAGGGGTATAACAATACAATTTAGCATGTTCCAGTAGATAATACATGTGTGAATGTTAAGCTTTACAATTAAGAGTTAAAAAAATAATAGTCATATACAATGTAGCAAATGTATTACAAGATATTACATTAACAAAAATCAAATCGAATTATAATTTCCCTGATCGCTTGAAAATTCCCATCTAAATATAATAAAAACATTTGTTTCAAATGTTTTTTATCCTACCAAGTATTCCACCATAACTTGGGCATTCAAAGGGTGTATTTGTAAAACATTGTCAATCTCCAGAATGTCCCTACTTATTGGTTTTTTTAAGAGTAAAAATCTGGGAATATTGTGAGAATGATGCTTCTACCTAAGTATGGAGTTATTGTATTAAAACCATTAAGAAGATATATCACCATGTTATATTTTACATTAGGAACTCTGGGAGCAGCTGTCTTCCCCCAAAAAAGGAATACAAGTAACTAGACCTATTTGGTCAGATGAACAGCTGCCACATGTTACAAAAGTCAGCTCAAGGACAAAGTTGCCATGTACATTTGCACTAAACTAACAACCATCACATGCAACATTGTGAAAGTAAAACATTTAGTGTTTATTAACACAGTAGCATCTTTTGCTGTCATTCTCAACCTAGATAGGCTTATTTTTTTAGGAGAGTGTGGAAAGTGCATTCTGACTGCTGCTGGGAAATATATTTTATATCATTTTATACCCGTGTAGAATCATCATCCATCTACCTTTTCCAGGACACATTATTAAATTATTTGAAAATAGTCCCTGAACATAACCAGAAGGCCATATTAGTCATGCTTTGTTCAGATAATGTGTAGCTGTTAATGTACGTTATTACTTTAGAGAGATAAATCATGAAGGAATCAAACATTGTTGTCTCCAAGATCTATCTTTAAATGCCAGGTTTCCATAGTCGCTCCACTTTCACCTTAAAATTTCCCATTCACTTATACTTTATGACCAAAAAGATGTGGACACCAGATCATCACACCTATATGAACTTGTTGTACATCCCATTCCAAAACTATGGATGTTAATATGGAGCACCCTGTACTCTTCTTGGAAGGCTTTCCACAAAATGTAGGAGGCACTGATGTTGGACAGTAACTTATCAAAGTTGTAATCATGTAAATCCTGTAGCTATGAAGTTACCATGATACACACATATTTAACACATTACGCATTTTATTTTAAAAAATGCATATATTTAACATTCTAATATGTAAATAATTAGATATTTAACATACTGAAGTGAAAAATGTAAAAATTGTAAAATCACCTCTCCATGGAAAGAAATGTATCAAATGAGTCAACATGCCAAATCCACCAACAAGTATTTTAAATCATTAGTAGGAATGAATCAATGTATCTGAAAGGCAAAAGGTTCAATGTCCTTTTAATCTTGTGGCAAGAGCAAGGCAATGTCACAGAGAAAACCAATCCAGTGTCCGGCTGGACAGGAGATTAGGGTGATCTAAAGTCTACTTTGATGTAAGCAAACATGTTTCGGCTGTAATGTTGGCAACGCTTTTACACTGCGTCCATTTGCAACATACAGTTGAGTTGTGTAATCAAGTTGATTAGATATCGTATGAGACACAAAGACATCAAAGACAAGTTCTGTGCCAATTCCTGTGGCCTTATTGTACAATGTACTAGTGACCTTTTTGTGAAAAGAAGTGTTGCACTCATTGATTTGTACAGCGCCATCATAAAGCCAGTTAAAACACCTTTCCTTAAAAAGCATTTTCCAGCCATTAGACTTCACACTCGTTCAGCGAAATCCCCCATGCATTTGCAAGTAGGGACACCACAACAAATTTAAGGGAACCTCCCAGATATCACATGCATGAAAGTATATATGATGGCGGCTGGACTGTGTTGTGTGTGACTTGCAATTAAAATACTACAAGGACTCAAAATGATCTGCTAATCAACTTGGCCGAGTATGCAGGAGTAATGTAGAAAAAAAAAAAACTCCTTTAGGTATTGTGAAGCTTACCCTGTGATGTTTCTCTATTGAAAACTACAGAAATTATTCCAATGAACTTATATTATTGAGGCAATGGTTTGTGTAGCTCAGTTTCTATAAGCAGTGGGGTATATACCTTTATCATAGAGACTCTACAGGGACGTTTGTTTCAACATAACAGTATGTTACGGATATGTAACATACTGTTATGTTACGTGTATATTCAACCCACATTTTTCTTGCAGATACACACAATTTGGTAGGAGGAAAAAAGGCCACTTTTTTACTATTTACTTTACAGAACACAGACTTCACACAAAATGTCAGGGAGCATTATATGGAAATGCATGGTTTGACCACAGCAGAAGCTGTCTACTATTGTAAGAGACACCCTAGAAAATGTATTCCTTGTGTTCAGGGATAGCTCAACTTTAAGAAGATATTCTAGCATTGCACTGGACAGTTGTCCTTATTTCAGTCAAATGCAGTTAGTCACCCCTTTAGTTTGCATATTGTGCTTACTGCTCTATATCCGATAACCCAATTTTACTTAATAGACAATTCATACTAATGAAAGCTGAAATCCTTTAAACCAATATCATTTATTGTTAGATCAAAAAAGCAGAAATGATTGACAAAGCATGGTATGGCATAAGAAAAAAAAAAGAAAAAAAAAAGTACAAAGTGTGGATCTTTACATTATTCCAAAAGAAAAAAATGTCTATTTACATTATCAACCTAAACTGGACGTATCCTGGAATGAACATACACAAAATAGCAGCAAGGTTATTCTACGTATTTGCCCAAGATATCTCCATCTCTGAATAAGAAGTAATCCTGTGAGAGAAAAAGAAAAGCAAATTAGCAAAAGACAGCTCGAAATATCCCAATACAAGAAGATGTAGCGTCTCCCACATCAAAACTCACTAACTAACCTTATCATCTAGAACAACCTTGGTGCCTCCATATTCTGGTAGTAAGATTTTGTCACCGACTTTAACACTGACAGGCTCAACTTCTCCAAGCTAAAAGTGAAAGACAAAAAAGGTAAATTCGATAATTTAAAACATAAACTTTACCAGCAAGCCCACCTCTCCGCAAGTGTTACACAAACAAAATAGGCCGTCATATTCTGCCTTCTAGATTTTTATTACACTGGCAGTGCTTTGAATGAGAGAAAGAAAATTGCTAGAAAAACTAAAAACTGTTTATATTTTGGATGCCTGTGAAGCACAAACTGGTCTAACATTAAAGAGAGCATTAGAGTACTGGGTATGATTTTTAAAAAACTTGTATTGTTTAACAAAAAACAGATAGAATTTACCTTTCCTTTGGATCCACCTCCAACAGCGACCACTGTAGCTTGAAGCACTTTGTTCTGTGATTTCTCTGGAAGCATAATGCCTCCTTTAGTGACAGTTTCTACGGCAAATCGCTCAACAAGAACGCGGTCGAATAATGGCAGAAACTTCTTAAAAGCTTGTCCAGCCTGTAAGATAAAAAAGCAGAAATGTGTGCAGTTTTAGGGAAGACTAGCTGTAAATAGGTACATATCAAACAAATCTATTGCATGATCTATGAACTATATTTATTTTTAGAGTGCATACTGGGGATATTTTATTGCTACAAATACTACAATTGTTAGGAGGGTACAAGTAAATGACCTTGGCACACATACATAAGGTCACTGGTCAGATGCATCCCCTGCACTCGCAGCATAATTCGCGTTTAATAGAAGTCACACCACGATTGCTTAGATGTAAGAAGAAAGCAGAGCTGCAGATAACTGGGCTGTGGATCCCTGTACACTACAGAACATGTATGTTATATGACTATTAATGGTCAACATGCACCATACTAAAACCTTTCAACGGAGAATAATCCATTCATGCTCTTCCCCTACTCGTTTTAGCTTTGGATCTTGGCAGGAAATACCGGCACCGAACAGGCACCATGTTATATCAGGAGCCAGCAGCGCATCCCCTGCTATTCTTTAAAGATATTATTATTGACGATAAAGATGAGAACGGGCAGCATTCGCTTCTGTCACTGCAGCCATTCCCGCCAGCGGGCATCAGCATCCCGAAACGCTGCACATTACAGAGAGAGCCATAATACCGATTATTGGACTCGTATGGTTAAAGCGTTTCAATGGCGGTACCTGTCACGGGGACGGCTACGAAACTCAAGGCCTGTAACAGAAAGCCACATGGCTTCACCGGTAACCAAGCACCCCAAGCTTCACCAGACTCAGACAGCGGGTCACAACCGGGACCCACCAAAAAGCGCGCGGTATTTAAAGGCATTCTTGTGTCTCCACAAGCAGGGTGACGGAACGCAGGTTTAACCTTTTAAAGACAGACCTGCAAAAGAAAATTCTCCTCCAGAATTGAAGAGAATTCCCCCAGAATAATGCTGGTAACACCGCTGCATGCTGAACACGCGTGTCAGATTACCCGAAAGACGTAACGAGAAGCGCAGCAATAGAGAACTCACCATGCTGCCCGGTATGATGATAGATGGTACCTACACAGCCCACTTCAGCTCTCAGCTCAGACTGACGCCTCTGCCCTTCATCCACGTGAATACAAAGCATTCCTCGCGCATGCGCGACCCGCACCCGGCAGGTCACCGTGGATCCTCGCAGCTTCTGCCTTGTCAAATTCGTACATGTGCACGGTCGCGGCTTTACACCCAATCTTCCATTTCATATTTTGCGTGTTAGCCTTAAAAAATCGCACGAAAATAGACCAGAGAAAAACTGCCCGGCATGATAACATCCGGGGCGCCTGTCAATGTCACCTCCGACCTTGGAAGCCGGGGCTGTTCCAGAAGATTCTGGAATTGGAGCCCGGGCAACTGCATGAAATAGAACTATACCGCCTTCAGTTTCGTAATGGTGGGTGACAGTGGGCACCGCCCCCGCAGCCTGATAGGCTCAAAGCGTGAGGCGTGCAACCCGGCGTGATAGCTGAGTGGCGGGGCGGGCCTTCACTCTGTCCCAGGCCGGCCTGTGAATTCATGCTAGTTCCCGGGCGGAGAAAATGCTGGTACGTTCGGCCTCACGTGACTTGTGAGGAGGTAGAAGGTTGCAGCTCTTGCTGTTCCTTTCGTCAGTCTGCATTAGACACGTGTGTGAGAACATCTCCTGCCTGCCGCTGCCTCCTGTACGGTGAGTATAGGATACGAGCCGCAGGTGCGTGACGGGACAGGTTTCCCTCCATGTTGGAGCACCGCGTGTAACTGAAATAGACCGCTCGTTAAAGCCTTTAAGTTCGTTTGTTTCGGGGTTTTTTTCACATTAGAATGGAAGCACGTGGTTAACGTTGTGACCTTGCGGTATGCCCGGCTGCACGTTCACGGGCTCATGTGATTTGTACTCTGTCGTTACCGGTCATGCTCGCTCTTCTCGCTTTCTAGAACCTGTTTTGTTATCGGGGGGGGCCTGTAAAGTCTCTTCGTCTGCGCGGATATCCCGATAGCCCATCGCCTTTACTATGTAATAATAACCCGGCGAGTGTCGCAACCCTGCTATGCCTATGCCCGGGCATCGTTACGTAAGATTCATATCTAGCCATAGTGTGACATGGTGGACTTTTCATTCATTCTTCACAACCGGAGCTTTAGTGGAAGTCACGCCTAAGAAATGCTCTCACCTGCGGTTCAGACTTACATTTTTTTCTTTCTCTGTTCCTTAAAGAAATGTTGCGTCTACCAAGCATTCTGCGCCAGGTGAGACCGGTGTCCCGGGCATTGGCCCCTCATCTCACCCGTGGATATGCCAAAGATGTCAAATTTGGAGCTGATGCCAGAGCTCTTATGCTGCAAGGTGTTGACCTTCTTGCGGATGCAGTTGCTGTGACAATGGGACCAAAGGTAGCGTCGCTTTTGTAAAAGGCTTTAAATATGTAGCGTGTTTGATATTTACATAAAGAAAGACCTAGTTTCCCGTTAATGTTAAAAATGTTTACAGCGTGCAGCATGTGTCTTTCTTTGCTAGTAGGTATGTTGTATATTAACGTGGCTTTTTGCCTGTATATTTGAAGACTTTAACTAAGATCTATGTCTAGCACCACGAAGAAGTGTGTTCTTTGCAACAAAAACCCCCCCACTTGTTTTGCAGTAAAAATGTCTATACAGAGCTTCTTTTTCTATAGTTATCCATGCAAGAGCCTTGGGTTGTAACGGCATGCTTAAATGTAACGTTCTCTGTATGTCACAACATTAAACATATTTTTGTAGTATTTCTTTAAAACTCAATGCCTACATACCTCCATAAACATCCATGGGGGAGGGTAAGTGCAACATCCCCTCGGCACAGTTGTCCTTGACTGACCTTGTGCAAAGTCTAGTCCAAGTATGAGATAAGTGGAACAGCCAAAACATCAACTTTTTGGCAATATGTGCTCTGTATTAACCCTATAAAGCTAACAGCTGCATGCACACTTGTAGTCGTGTAACCCTTGTATGTACAACCCTTGTCTGCATCTGCCAATAAGCTCCTGTAGTTGTTCTAACATGTTGGTCTTCTTCAATTAAGTTAGTTGATTTTGAACTGTTCGCAAATGGAAGTGGGGGGTTAAAAAAAAAATGTGGCAGTATGACATTGGTTAGACATTGTCTGTTAATTTAACTTGTGGTTAACACATTGATCACACTCCATTAGTCAGTAGTGGTCAGATGCCAGAGTAGTTCACCAATGACTTGGATTGGCACGGGGGAAAACTGGTTTATTTCAGTATCCTTCGCCTTATTTTCACAGGGCAGGACCGTTATCATTGAACAAAGCTGGGGAAGTCCTAAAGTAACTAAAGATGGCGTCACAGTTGCGAAAGCAATTGATCTAAAAGACAAATACAAAAACATTGGCGCTAAACTAGTGCAAGATGTAGCTAACAACACAAATGAAGAAGCAGGAGATGGAACCACAACAGCAACTGTTCTTGCAAGATCAATTGCAAAGGAGGGCTTTGAAAAGATCAGCAAAGGAGCAAATCCGGTAGAAATAAGAAGGGGTAAGTGGTCCTTTTCATCTACATCCTTCATCCAGTACATAAAGAAGGCAGGACCAACAAACTTGAGAAACAAAATAAAGTGTGTGTGTGTGTGAATATTGTGTCATGCGGTAGATATTTGTTTAAAATATTTTCTCTTAATGTATACATATACCTTTCTGCTGAAAGTATAGCATCACTATATAAGAACAAGGTTAAGGTGGCTGTGATTGCTGCCTAAGCTTAAGTTGTAAAATATTAAGGTACATTTAGTTATTACTCATACGACCTCTAACTTGTAAAGTGACATTTTCTTAGTACTCCCTTGTGCCCACTTTTAGGCCCTCAAATCAAGGAATGTCTGCTCACGTGGGGACAAGACAGGTTCAGTTAGTTCTTTTGAGACCCTGCTGGCCTATCCCATTTCCCCTCCCCTGCTGGCTGATTGCAACTGTTGCAATCGGCAACGCAGGGCTATGGAGCCCTGCTTGCTGGTCATTGTGATGCCCACAAATAGATCAGGAAGATAAAAGCATGAATAGTATCTTCTCCCATTCCAAAAATGTGTGTGTGTGTGGTGGTTAGTGAAAAATAAAATCCAAATAAGGTAAAAATTAATTGGGAGCCCAGCGATGCCACCATGACATCACAGGCATAAAAAAATGATATATCCCCAAAGAGATCTCGAAACATATTGCACCAGGAACAGTGCAAAAAAAGCTTATTTATAGAATTATTTATTTTAAAATAAAAGGGGCCTCCTAGCCCTTCCATTATAAGTTAGAAAAATGTATCAGAAAAAACTGCCTCAAGTCAATAGTATTAAAAATGTGTAATGATTTTTAAAAAAAAAGCCCCATTTCTCCTGAACAAAAATGTATAATTTGTGCAGGTTCATCAAATATGGAAAAGTGGAATCATAGTTTTTCAAACTTTCGGTAAAAATGCTATTTTTGTTCATTTGGTTATGAAAACACACAGGCCTCAGTAGCTCTCCAGCCTTTTTTCTGGAGTTCTGGATGGCTGACTATGGGGTAAATTTGTTCTCCCCCTGCAGGTGTAATGTTGGCAGTGGATGCAGTAATTGCTGAGTTAAAGAAGCAATCTAAGCCCGTAACAACACCAGAAGAAATTGCTCAGGTATTTATATTTTGGCTTTTTTTTTTGCTTGTTTTCTTTTGCCAGATGTAAAGGCTGGCTGCCTTTATATTGCCTTATCTTGTACTGAAAATGGTTATGAGCCCATTTTTTTCTTGATGACCTAGTCTACAAGAACAATTTGTAGCATGTACTACTTTTCTGGATATTGCCCCAATTGTGTTAAAGTTCCAGCTAATTCTTAAGTGTACTTAACTTATTCCAGGTTGCTACTATCTCTGCAAATGGGGACCAAGAAATTGGCAGAATCATCTCTGATGCAATGAAAAAAGTTGGACGTAAAGGAGTAATAACTGTTAAGGTAACTTCTCCAAACTTTATGTAATTGTTTTGGGGGTTTTTTGTGATTTTATAAGAAGTGTAGAAAATGTTTCTGAATCTAGTCTCATAGAAGAGATTCTTACTTTTTTTTAATATTTTTTTATTTTTGACATACTGAGTTTGATTATCTGACAGGAAAAAATTGCTGCTGCAGACAGTACTCAATATTGATACTTAAATCCTGGGGTTTTATTTTGGAGGTTGGCATGAAGAAACTTTAATAGTATTACTGTGATCTCAGAAACTGATTTCGTAAGACATTCTTGTCGCATCCCATCTTACAGGATGGCAAAACCCTGCATGATGAGCTGGAGATAATCGAAGGAATGAAATTTGACAGGGGTTACATTTCTCCGTACTTCATAAACACTGCTAAAGGTATGTGCATTGTAGTTTGTGTGTGTATATATATAATGTATGTGTGTAAATATATTTTTACATTTGCTTTTATTTTTTTGTTTCAAAAGTGTAATTCTTGTTCTCTCTTAGGCCAGAAGTGTGAATTCCAGGATGCTTACCTCCTGCTTAGTGAAAAGAAGATTTCAAGTGTTCAGTCTATTGTGCCTGCCCTTGAAATTGCAAATGCTCACCGTAAACCTTTAGTTATAATAGCTGAAGATGTTGATGGCGAAGCTTTAAGCACGCTGGTTCTAAATAGGCAAGTGTGATTTAAATAAGTAATTGTGTTAATTGGTAGCGAAAGTGAACTTTGTAAACGACCTTACTTTCCATGAATACTGTGTACCCATACATTACTAATTTCAGAGCACTTGCTCCATGTTTTGGGGAGGGGGGTTTCTTCATTTTCTAGTCTGCTGGCAATGTAGGTTTTACTAATGGGTTCCTGCATTCTGGGGCAAAGACCAAACTCTATACTCCAACCTCCACATGCTGGATAATAACGGTCATTCACTATTGATTTTATTATAGTGTGCGTATAGATAATATGAAAATATAACTGAATAACTATTTTTTGACCATTTGACTTTTTTTTTCTCTATAGGCTAAAGGTCGGTCTTCAAGTAGTTGCTGTGAAAGCTCCAGGTTTTGGTGACAACCGAAAAAACCAACTGAAGGATATGGCCATTGCATCTGGTGGAGCAGTAAGTCTCTTTACCTGCCTTAACATAAAATAAAATTTTAATTAATGGAGTTTAGCTAAAATCCTTTTTTATTATTATTTTAACCAGGTGTTTGGAGAAGAGGGATTAACTCTGAATATTGAAGATATTCAGCCTCATGACTTTGGTAAAGTAGGAGAGGTTATCGTGACTAAAGATGACACTATGTTGTTGAAAGGCAAAGGTGACAAAGCACAGATTGAAAAGCGTATTCAAGAAATTCACGATCAGTTGGAAACCACAAACAGCGAATATGAGAAGGAGAAGTTAAACGAGAGACTGGCCAAGCTTTCTGATGGTGTTGCTGTATTAAAGGTACTAAAACAAGGTTTAGACCACATAATCTTTGTTTGCAAGACTTTTTTTTGTTTTGCTTTTTTATTTTATTCCTAATGTACTACATTACTTAAGTATTGACATAAGATCAAGAAACAAAATCATAATGCAACAATAGTATGTCCAGTGTGTGGTTTTGTTTGCCTGCTTCATCACAATTTCCCACACTTCAAAATAAATATATATTGAAACATAGAAAATGATCAAATCAGGTTACAGTGCATGTATTGCACTGAAACATTGTAATACTGTCCCAGTAAGCATGTGTAGCTCACTTAGCGAATGAGCCAATTTCTTACTGAAATGTTAGACAGTGCTCATTTTACTGGTCTAGAACAAAAGCTAGGAATTATCCCTTTCAACTTGCCAATTTGTTAATTCTCAAAGTATTTATTTTCTTCTCTAAACATCTGATAGGTCGGTGGCACAAGTGATGTTGAAGTCAATGAGAAGAAAGACAGAGTAACAGATGCTCTAAATGCAACTCGTGCTGCAGTAGAAGAAGGCATTGTTGTGGGTGGTGGCTGCGCATTGCTTCGTTGCATCCCAGCTTTGGATGCTCTCACTCCAGCTAATGAAGATCAGAAAATTGGTATGTTTTGTCTTTACGGTGCCTGACTATATAGACTTTCTATACAAGCAAATATGTGACACCTTGTTACGGCTGTGAAAACGCTTTTCCAATTTGGCAAACATTTACAGAAATGTTGGTTGACTGTCATTATATCCCTCCAATGCAAGGTTTTCCTGGCCATGTAACTTGAGTTCTTTAATATTTGGGATCAGGGGTCTCTTGGGTGAAATCCATTTGAAGAAACACTCCTTTAACCCCTTGATGGCAATTGGTTCTCCAGACCTGTCATGCAAAAAACATTTTGTTGATGGTAATTGACGTGCCAGGACCATTGTGGTATTAAACTGGTGTAGAAAGCGATCTACATTCTCATTCAGTAACACTGAGATTGGCATCTGGCCCCTCCCTGAGGTGTCAACTTTCCACCACTGTATGGCGGCGGACACCCATTTTTAAAACTTCAGTGATGTAGCTGAAATGTCTGGATAGCCAGGCATTCAGCAACACCCAGGACACTCTGTGACTGCTCCGTTTTTGTTTTTTTTCCAGGAATTGAAATTATAAGGAGGTCCTTGAAGATTCCCGCAATGACCATTGCAAAGAATGCAGGAGTAGAAGGCTCTTTGATTGTAGAAAAAATTCTTCAGAGTCCTGCTGAAGTTGGATATGATGCCATGCTTGGGGAATTTGTAAATATGATTGAGAAAGGCATTATTGACCCTACAAAAGTAAGTGTCTGATGTGAATGATTAGAAGCGTGTTAAAACATTTAAAGTACAGACTTTGGACAGCCTGCTTAATGATTTATGGCTTTAGGCACGTAGACCTTTCATTGCAAGTATAGAAGTATAGTCTTATAGGAAATCAGTGCCTATAAAAAATTAAGGAATAAAGATTTACAGACTAAGACAGAAGTTGGCTGGGCCTGAGATGTGAAAAACAAAAGCAATTAAAAAAAAGCTAAGGATAATTGAGCAAGTAGTGACCAACAATATAATGATGGTAATGGTACACGGAGTACTGTATTCATATATAATCTGCTAATATATTAACTGATAAATCCAGTTGGTGCCTTGCAAGGAAGAAGGGCTCAACGGGCCCTGTATAGTTCAGTGGGTGAGGGGACTCTGAAGAAATAGATTATATATATATATATATATATATATATATATATATATATATAATAATCACAATTATAGCCACCTGAGGTAGTTAAAACCACAACTCCCCCAAAGCTTTGTCTTTGTTCCAGTTAAGTATGGTGTTTGATACATGACAAATAGAAGTATGCATTTTCTTTGTCTTTCTGTTGTTGGTTGACATATGCTATTCTGTTTGTGTGCATTAACCTATGTTCTTAAAATATTTAGGTTGTCAGGACTGCTTTAATGGATGCAGCAGGCGTGGCTTCACTCTTGACAACTGCCGAAGCAGTTGTGACAGAAATTCCAAAGGAAGAGAAGGAACCTGCAATGGGTGGCATGGGAGGTATGGGTGGCATGGGAGGTATGGGAGGAGGAATGTTCTAAAGAACATCTGAACAAAGAACTTTTATACTGCCATATTCTCATCATGATTGTGAACACTAAAATGTGTTCTGAAGATAAAATATTGAAGACTGAGCTTGGTGGCTCATGGCTGTATCCAGTTGAAAGTCAGTTGGGATTATGCACTTGTTTACTTATCATAATACATGCCTTCTCATAATTTATTTTGTATTTTTGGAATATCTTTGTACATTCCTTGAATTCAGGGGCCTGCTCCAACATCTGGCATTCTACAAAATAAGTCCTTTTTTTACTAATGTTTTCATGGTCCTGATTATTGTTTCAGTTACTTAACAGGTAGCTGTTGTCCAGATAGCCTTATAAGTGTGCTGCTTGGCTAGTGAAATATTAATTGGTCACGAAAAATACTATTCAAGTAGTGTAATGTTCTATTGAATTTGTTTTTGGGGACTATGTATTGCCTGTAGTCTTTAAAAATAAAATTGTAATACAAAACTCATTTTGTGTTCTGAATCCTTACTTCCCTCCCTTCACCAGTTAGACCGGGTTCTTAAGACAGTTGAACAATGCTTAACAAAGCAAATCTAAATCTTTTTTTTTTTGTGTGTGTGTGTGTGTGAGCGCATATATTAGTACTTTAGGTACACCTGTTCAATTGCTTGTTAACACAAATAGCTAATCAGCCAATCACATGGCAGCAACTCAATGCATTTAGGAATGTAGATTTGGTCAAGACAACTTGCCGAAGTTCAAACAGAGCATCAGAATGGGGAAGAAAGGGGATTTGAGTGACTCTGAACATGGCATGGTTGAGGTGGGCTGGTCTGAGTATTTTCAGAAACTGCTGATCTAATGGGATTTTTTTGGCACACTTTGGGCATCTTAGTACCAATTGAGCATTGTTTTAAACAAGACGGCCTACCAAAGTATTGTTGCTGACCATGTCCATCCCTTTAATGACCACAGTGTACCCATCTTCTGATGGCTACTTCCAGCAGGATAATGCACCATGTCACAAAGCTCACATCTCAAACTGGTTTCTTAAACATGACAATGAGTTTACTGTACTCCAATGGCCTCCAGTCACCAGATCTATATCCAATATAGCACCTTTGCGATGTGGTAGAACGAGAGATGTGCAACCAACAAAGCTGCAGCAACTGTGATACCAAAATCTCTGAGGAATGTTTCCAGCACCTTGTAGAAGGTGTGACACGAAGAATGAAGGCAAAAGGGGCTCCAACCCGATACTAGCAAGGTGTACCTTATAAAGTGGCCAGTGAGTGTGTATACCAGGAGCTGTAAATTCATACATAAAGTAGAATGTGTATGGCGGGGGGGGGGGCACATATGCCAAGGAATCTGAAGCATGGGGGGGACAAGTCTAGGGACATACTGGTAAGCCAGGGGAGCGTAAGAGGCAGTGGCATATAGGGGGTTAAAAGGGATATCAGGGAGGCAGAGTGGCATATTAGGAGGTCAAGAGGCATATCTGGGAGGCAGCGTGGCATATAGGGGGGTTAAAAGGCATATCTGGTGGCAGAGTGGCATATAGTGTGGTATAAGGCATATCTGGGGAGAAGACGTGCATAACGGGGCAGATTGGCAAAAGAAAATAAAAACAAAAAATGCAATTTTCTCATAGTTTTTATTAAATATGAAAAATAGTTTACTTGTGAATTAATATTTACTAGTAAAACTTTTTTTCTTATAGGGTAGTCTTATATTCATGCTCCCCCCCCTAAATTAATTACATTTTGTGGGGTCGTCTTATAATCAGGGTCGTCGAGGAAATACGGTAAATTCTTTTATATTCCTTGCTTTCTTTTTAACCCTGTTTTTACCAGTTCAGTTAAATTCATTTAAAATCAATTTAAAAGACTTTTAATCAGCCATGTTGATGATGTCTGATACTATTGCCAAATCCATATCTATGGCTCTAACAGGTTCTGACATTACTAGGGCCGGGAATATTACCCCATTACTCAGACAATTTTAAACCAGGAGTTAAATCAGGCAACGCCAAACAGAAAAGGTAACATGGTGATGGTCCTGCAGCCCCTAGTACAGAGTCTCTTAGGCTGATCTCATTTAGAACACCGGACCAGGATCCAACCATTGAGCAGTATTAATCAGTCTGTTTCAAAACTACACACAAGCCCCTCTTATAATGAAGATATAATTCAAACCAAGCGAGTCAGAATGAATTCTGATTCGGATGAATCCTTTGTATGTGAGATAGATGATAATTCTGATTCATCCTCTCCTGAGGAATCTTCTTATAACAAAGACCCCTTTTTTTCATCAATGGTCGTTGGTAACGTTTCGAGGTTACGTCTCTATTGAGAAGCAGAGGTGTAAGACCGGTAATTTATTTGGCCGATATCCTTATAATGTCTCAAAGCAAAGGACAAATCACTTATATCTGGAGACCCTCTTGCAAACTTTTCCAACTTTATTTTTTTCAAAGGACGCACCACCATCTTGCGAGTGGCAAAATCACTTGCAGTGGCAGTTGTGACACAGCGTGTCTTGGGGTGAGTGTTTGGTGTCGTTGAATTCCTCGTGATCGAGGCACGTCATAGGACGTTAAGTGACAGTTTTTTCGTGACATGCCTGACCCATCAATGGACGTTAACGGGTTAATATGTAAACTCCTTAAAGGTATTAAAATAAAAAATACTCCAATGCCTAAATACCTGCACACGTGCGATGTTAGTAGGGTTATGAATTTTCTTTTATCATGACCAGTCAATTAATCTTTATCTCTAAAGCAGTTAAACTTAATATGCTTTTATGTCTCGTTTCGTGTGAACATGTCTCAGATATACATGCTCTTGATAATTGCAATAAATCGTTAGACCCACTTGGTGTTACATTTTTCATTTCTTGACGTACCAAAATATTCATAAGAGCTATATTTTATCCTAGTTTTCCTACTCAACGTAAATTGTGTGATGTTCAATGCTTACAACATTAGCTACACAAGACATCAGCGATGCATCCACCCGCTCACTCCCAGATTTTAATTTATTATTGTAAACCGCATGCTCTTCATCTGCCAGGCTTGTCGGGTGGATTAAATGGGTTATGGAACTGGCAGTATTGATGTGTCGCATTTCAGAGGGGCTATGGCCTCTAAGGCATTCTCCTCAGGAGTGCGATTTGAGGATATGCTTAGAGCTGCAGACTGGTCTAGAGAATCTACATTTAATTTTACTTTTAACCTGTTCCTCATGCTTACACATCTTTGATTGATTAATATGTTTGCTTTAAATTTGACTAAGATGAAGCCTCCTGTCTTGTGCTAAAATTTGATGATCTTGCTAACTCTAATAAATTAAAGAGTACGTTTAAAATGTCCATAACTTTATTGTCTTGTGTTTTAGGATTTAAAACTTTCCAAACATCTAATAGTGTATTGGTTTTTTTTTTGTTTTTTTTTAATTCTTTTTATTTGTATTTTAAAAGTAAGTATAGGGAATATTTTGATTGTGTTTTTACAAGCGAAAATTTAATTAAGTTCTCATACCTTGCTTAAACTTGTATAACATTAATCTAATTTGCCCTTTTGTAGTTGGTCAACCCAGCCATTCCAGAAAATATATTTTTCTCTACGAAAGATTGGGTAACTTGCAATTCCCCTCTCCATCTGCCATAGGTAAATTAATTGCGCTTTAACTTTGGTCCAAGTAATCCCTTCAGCCTTTTTCCAATTCCTTGCCACTTCCATTTTTGCGGCTGTTAATAAATGGAGGAGGAATCTCAGATCATTCTTATTTGTATTAGGAAGATTTAAATGAAACAAAGCCTGCTCAGGAGTCAAGCACCATTTTTGTCCAAAAATTATTTGCAAACGAGAAGATATAAAATTCCAGAATTTCTTGTTAGCTGTACAATTCCACCATATATGTATTGTATTGTTAATTATAAATGTAGGGGGTGGTAGCATAACCCTATTGCTGTACAACCCTGTTTTGCTCTCTGCTAGGTAATAGTGATCAGCCAGCAGGTAAGTCATCAGAGATTTCAACAAGGTTTGGACAGACCCTCTGGGAACCTTTTAGCTTTTGATGGTGGGTGAGAGCATCGACACCATCATGTGGAAATTTATTTGTAAACAGGACTATGCATAGGACAAGTGGTCACGCATATAGACTGAAAGAAAGGAGATTTAGTCTAAGGCAAAGGAAAGGGTTTTTTACAGTAAGAACAATGTAGATGTGGAATTCTCTGCTTGCAGAAGTAGTTTTATCAGAGTTTGTACAGACGTTTAAACAGCAACAGGATGAATACTTGCAAAAACATAATATTCAGGGATATAATTTTTAAATTATGGGGAAATAGCTTCTTGATCCAAGGAAAGAGCTGGATCAACAGCAATTAACAGATGTGGGAAAGGCTGAACTTGATGGACGCATGTCTTTTTTCAGCCTATGTAACTATGTAACTATGTACAGCATTATTTATGTGTAACTGATGCTCATTGGCTCCTGTTGATAAGGGATACTACAGTCATAAGACAACAAAATATGGGTACTATTAGATAGCGGGTACTATGACGCCCCAATGGTTGTTTGGGCCATTTTACATAGGACATAATAGTATGCAAAGGCGTGAAAAAAACTCAATTAAACCTTATAGCTTGATACAATCTTAGATCATGTTGTTTTTGAAGCTCCATGTTAATCTGCACACTATTTAAAATCTCTTTATTTACCTCTTAATGACTGGGAGGGGGAGAATAGTAGTCCTTTAAGAAAAGGTTTTCTATAGTTTTCAGGATTTTGTGAGTCTGCATTTTGTCCCTGTTACAGACATCTTTGCAGCGTACTTGGTAAGAAAAGCCAAAGAAAAGCTTATTCTGGGAGTTCCTCTGTGCTCTAAATGATTTTGAATGTGAAGATGGACTAATAGCTAATAATAATACAATGAACAATACAACAAATTTAACCTCAAGTTTATGTCTTAGTCTTATCACTTGAAATATAAAGAATTTCTATACTTTCCCAGCACTTATAGGGAACATACTATAAGGAGTGCATTATATTTCACAAAGCCGTAGAATTTTTACATTGGTTATGATGGGATTGCAACTCTATTTTTAAACAAATAAACAAAAAATACCTACAAAAGTACCGTATTTGCTCAGAGCAAATGCGGCGGAAGTGGCGGCAGCAGCAGCGGAGGTTGTCTGCGTGCACCCCACAAATGTTCACTGGCTGCCCCCACTACACACTAAGGAATCTGAAGCACGGGGGGACAACTCTAGGGAAGCACTGGTAAGTCGGGGGAGGGTAAGAGTGGCATATGGTGGGGTATAAGGGCTTTCTGGAGGCAGGGGGCATATAGGGGGTTAAAAGGATTATCAGGGAGGCGGAGTGGCAAATAAAAAATGCATTTTTCTCAATTGTAGTTTTTACTAAATATGAAAAATAGTTTACATGAATTTATATTTACTAGTAAAACTTTTTTCTTATAGGGAAGTGTTATATTCAGGCTTTTTCTTTTTTTCCTAAATTAATATTCAAATTTGGGGGGGTCATCTCATAATCGAGCAAATACGGTATATATTTCTGTAAAGCAGACAACCCAGACTATTCTATCAGGGGTATTTGGGCACTCTTCAGGCAGCTATTTGGCCACCAATCACTGTCAAAGGTGGCCGCAGAAATTATTTTCTGCGCTTTTTTTCACCAACACTTCTGTGTTGGTTAGATTTTTTTGCACAGGGTATGTGCAGAGAAACCCAGTCAAAATTGTTTAGCTGCATCTCCTTATTAAGGAAATACCCCACATCCTTAGATTTTGTTTTGTTTTTTTCTAGAGGACCATATCCATCCCTTACATATAGCACCCTATAGGGTAGTAATTTTACTTATGGCTTAACGGGTTTGGTGGTTGTGAACGGGGCAGGAGGTTATACCTTTTAGATGTTGTGCTAGGGCAATGGGCTGTAAGGGTTTTTTCTTTTTTAAAATTATTATTTTTTTTATAATTTATTTTATTTTTTGTATTTTTTTTTTTAAACTGTTGTACTGTTAGTGCAGTATGGTTAGAGCACATGTTATTAATTCCAGTGATATCACAATGACATCACTTAGCTCACTTTATTATTTTTTTTTGTTAATCCTCCCTGCTATCCTACACCGATCACACTGAGATCTCCATGCAAGTTTCTATAAACCTGCATTGAGGATTAAAGTGTTTGTGATCAGTGTTTCATCGGAGCGATCGGATATCCCAGCAGGGTCTAGACAGACCCTGCAGGGGATATCCTGTCTTCCGATGATCTGGGTGACATCAGCAGTGACGCAACCCGGAAGGCATTTTAAACTGTAACGGCTTTCCGGCACTTGCGCCGGCAGCCCTTACAGACAATCGGGAAGCCGTGTAGTGGTAGGGACGTACCGGTACGTCCATAAGGGTTTCTTGCAATGCGTTTTTTATGGACGTACCGGTACGTCTATAGGGGACTGAAGGGATTAGAGAGAAGTGCTTCCTGAGCACAGAGATTTTCAGAGTAAGTTGCCTAAAACTAGTCAAATAGTGGACATACATTTGGACATACAAAAAATGGGAGTGTGAAGGCAGCGGTTAAGGTATATGCAAGGTCTGAAGGTGATTTAATTTCATTGCCTAGCATTGCATGATAGTCTCTTAAAACATAGGTATCTTTAGTAACAAAAATATTTATGCAGGTCCTATCTTGTCCAGGGGGGGGACTATTCTGCCTAAAACTGCTCTTCCCGCATTGATGAAATGAGGATGTTTACACTGTGCACTGTAGCTTTCAAAAACCTACAAATGTGGAGTATTTCCATCATCTGGAGACGCAGCTGTGTACTGGCACATAACCTGCGCAAATAACGCTAACCAAGATGAAAGTGTTTCGTAAGAAATGCCAAAAATGAATAATGGTTGGCTTTGACAGAGATTGGTGGCCAGATGGCTGCATGACCAGAGCCAAAATGTTCCTAGGGAAAAACCCTTCTTTCCAGAAATAAATACTGTGTTGGTTATTGGTTGATCTTTTCCTCATGATTACTGTAACAAACTAAACCAGTATACTAACATATAATAGTCAAATAATGACTTTGAAACAATTGATACAGTGCTGCGGAATCTGTTGTCACTTTATAAATAAAGTATAATAATAATAATACCCAGTAGCGTACCTAGCGGTGGGCGAGGGGGGGGGCAGCCGGGGTTTATTGTCAGATCCCGGCGCACAGCACTGAAACCGCACCCACCGCTGTCCTTGCCCTCTGAACCGGAAGAAGAGGAGCGAAGAGGAGGAAAAGGAGCTGTAAGGAGAAAAGAGGAAAGGTAGGAAAGCATTCACTGAGAGTGACAGTGAGAGTGGATTGGTATATGTGTGGATTAGTATATGTGTGGATTGGTGTATGTGTGGATTGGTATATGTGTGGATTGGTATATGTGTGGATTGGTAAGTGTGTAGATTGGTAAGTGTGTGAGAGTGATGGGTGTTATGCTGTACCATTTCCAATGAATTTTTCATTATATCATTATGCTCTAAAGTACATCATAACTCCCATCACTCTATACTGTTCCATACAGTGGCAGAGCACCCCCACTGCAGGACTCCTGAAAAGGTAAGTGAACTTCAAAGAGGGAGAGGGTAGATAGTTAGGAGGGGGTAGATAGGGAGAATGGAGTGAGACGGGGTACATAGGGCAATCATACTCCTATCATGCCAAGTAGTCTACGAGTACATCCTGGAATCTGCGGGCATGATAAGAATGTGATTGCTGTTAATCATATATATATATTGTTATTTAATTGTTTTGTTATGTGTTATGGTGTGTGTGGGGGGGTTCATATTCGGTTTTGGCCAGGTAAATGCTGCACTTTCGGTTTCAGTCCAGAATTCGTTTCGGTGCATCCCTACTACTAAGCCAGACAATGAAGTGGTAGGCCTACACCACATCAATGTTTGGCGTAGTATATAGTGATTGGGGTTTTGTTACAAGTTTTGATTCCTTTCTTTTTTTGGGATGGGGGGGGGCGCCAGACGAGTAGTCCGCACAGGGCGCCAGAACACCTAAGGCCGGCTCTGCTTATAGCATGCTTTGCTGATTGCAATATGTGTGATTAGATAGCAGGGTTGAAGGTCTGATCAAAGATCCCAGCAGAGTCTGGATAGACCCTTCTGAGTCTCCACTGCTCGCCTGACTCCTGAGAGGCGTCAGCAGCAAAGGTGTACTGGCACTCACACCGAGCATAGATCTATCGGAACAGCCAGCCGCACAATGTCCAAAAGAGCCATCTTGACAACCCTTTTTTGAAAATGTTACAGGGTAGTGAAGGGGTTAGTTCTAAAAGGCTAGTTAAGGCTAAATACATTTTTACCTTTTCTATATGTCTTGTTTTGCTCTATTTCCACACACAGTTAGCAGCAAGGTTATTTTGTTTTAGAAATGTATACTATTTGAGTAGATTTAAATATAAAAAGTTAGTCACATACAGAAGTTTCTTTATGACAGTAGAAGAACTAATCGGAATGTGTTATACATTTTTGGCAATCGTTGATTTTGAAGTTTTTCTGTACTACTGGGGCCTTTGGCTCCAGGCCTTTAAGTGACAAGGGGATGCCTGGAGGGTGATGCATATTAACTTTGTCAGCTTTCTGCAGACATTTTATTTTTATGTTCTCAGTAATGTTGTACGCTGCAGAAAATTTGACAAAGTGTTGTCGAATTGGCTTACAGAACATTTACTACAGAAAAACTTAAAAACAGAATTTTAGCAGATTGAGGAAGAGCTCAGTGTCTTGTAACTTTATTGAGTTTTGAAAACTAAGTAAACACTTTGATGATCTCCCAACTGTTTTCTGGGCCAAAATATCTTTAGTTCATTTTGTTATTGACTGCTACTAATAAATACATATGCAATTGGTAACATTTTCAAAATGAAAATAATGTAACTATGACTGAACAGTGAGTAACTTCAAAATACTATCGTGTGCGATGCTTTTATTTGGTGATTAGCTTGCTTACTCAACGGTCAACAGTCTGTTTTGACAATGCCTTTTACATGCCCCTTTTGGTATTTTAACCAATTCTGTTGTATGTAGCCCTGTGATGGATTTCTGCCTCATGCACCTGTGGGCTCCAGACTAACAGTGAAGTCCTCTTTACCCTAGTACTCCCATAGCTATATGGTGTATTACTAAAACACAGTACACGTGAGGCTTAACTTTCACTAGAGAAGAATATGTTCTGATGTTAGAAAATCACTGTGTGTTTGAATCCAGGCTTTGTGCCCCAGGCAGTGACCACACTGCTTTACTAATCAAAATATGTGATCAGCCAGCAAGAGGAGCAATCAGAAATCCCAGCAGGAGAGATCCTGGGTTTCTTCACTCCTCCTATGACCCCTCCTGATACTTTCCAGCAAGGTTAGAGTTGGTTAAACTGGCACAGGGAATTCCAGAGGATTTGAGCAACCTTTGAGAAGAGTGCATGAGAAGCAAAAATTAGAGCAGAGGAGAAAAGGACAAATCAGGTAGGAGATGAGTGAGGATAAATGTAAGTAGGGGAACAGCTTTGAAAGTGAGTCGGAGCAAAGGGTGACACCAAGGTAGCAAGCATGTAGGGACAGGGGGGTGATTGCACCATTAACAATTAGGCAAACTATTTAAACATGTTTAAAGTGGGAAGACAAGAAGTTTTTGAGAGATTGAGTTTGAGGAACCTTGTAGACACCCAGTTCAAAAGAGAGGGCATGTCTAAGAGGGACGGAGAGTGATCGGGAGAAGATAGGTAGATCTAAGTGTCATTGGCATACAGTTGATACCAAATACTAGATTTGGTATTTAAGTACAAAGGCTTATGTGAAAAAGGTCTAACAATTGTACTCTGTATGAAGTTGTTGGACAGTTGAATGTATAATCCCTTGCTTTAGTAAACATAATGAAGAGCCAACATAAACAAGAAAACAAAACAAGATACTAATTGAGATCAGCATTCTATAATCATACCCAGGAACTCTGGGTGAAGCTCTGGTTCCCTAAGTCAGTTTTGTCTTTCTCCAGACGGGAGAGTGATGCTTGGTCATGCCTCATCAAATTCACTCGGACTCCCCACCAACTAAGGGCTGTCTGTGGCTATCCAGGTATGTTAACAAATGCATAGGAATGCGTTAAATGTAACGGAACGTAAAATGTAATGTAAAAAGTGGAGCTAATCTAACTGAACAATAGCTTGAAAATGTACATTGACTTTTCACATTCATTCTATCATTTAGAATGTATTTTGTAGTTTGTATTAAATATTATTATTATTACATATTTTTTACTTACCAAGTTTGTACCACATGTCACGAATTGCAAAGCCAATAAGGCACCTCATGTCTCCATACCTAAGGAAAAAAAATATTTTTAATCTAACAATTAGTTTAATTAATAATGTTGCAAAACAGAGAACGAAAAGGATGTCTTACTTGTCCAGGATTTCATTGCGCTTATCATGAGAAAAATGTTCAAGTTGCAGAGAATCTTAGGTAATGAAAGCCACTGCTAGGTGGAAATAATTGTTCCAAAGCTGTAAGAAATATTTTAAAAAAAAAGGTTTATAACATCCCTGATAATGCACTGGCGTTAATTCAATCTATGTTTTAATCATTAAAAAAAGTTTGATGTCATTTGTTATTCGTATGACAATATGTTTTGTTTTAATTAGGCGTTCTGAGCAACTTTTCATATGGCTTTAGTACGCTACTTAAATTTTGCTGTATTGCCCATTAAAAAATAAAAGCCAAGAATTGAGAAAGCTTGTTTCTTAGTTTCCTCCGTTTTGAGAAAACAATTAATTTTTTTAAAAATATAAATATAAATAATATATATATATATATATATATATATATATCATCTTAAGGTCCTAAGACTGTATCTTTCAAATAATGTATAATGCAATCCTATTCTTATATATCAGGTGTACAATTTAATATGAAGGGCTGCTCCACTGCATCTGAGTGGAAATTAATCAAGATACAGAGTCATATATTTCCATTCTATCCTTATATTGTTATGTGGGTAACAAAGCAAAAATGCTTAATGTTTAAAACCTAACATAGTATAGAAATATGTGATTCTATTATACAAAAAAAATATTACCTCCACCAATATGCAATCACTTATTCACTCAATACATTGTGTTTTATATTTGTCAATGGGTGCAAATGTATTTGAGATATTCAAATTAAAAGACACTTTGTCACTTAATGAAATGTGTCATGACTAGACATTTTTCCTCTCTCATTCCAAAACCGTTACAAAGGCAGCCTGAACAGAGGAACCGCCAGAACAGAGACGATGACCTTTTAAAGTAACTTAGTGGTGAGGAAGGTGGTACGGGCTACTTTCGAGATGGGTTAAGAACATTCTGTGCATGATTGTACTAAAAATGTACAAACTTATTGGTCTTTTCTACAATTAAAATGAATAATAAAAAATCCTTACCTGTACTTCAAAATTCATATTTTCAAGGAATTTCTGGTTCATGGTTTCAGCAAACTTGTTGATAGCTCTCAAGAACACTCTACATATAATAGGAAATATAGAACCATATAAAAGTAGCAACAAGAAAATATGTATAAAATATAAAAAAAAAACATAAAAAAAATCACAATCCAATGGTGAGTTCTTGTATGTGGAAATGTAGGTATGCAGTTAATATAGGAATGGCACTTGGATATGAATGCATAATTATTAAATAATAGTGATTATCATCAGACAAACAAATATGAACAGGAATCCAAGAGAGAACTGTTACTATGAGCCTTTAGATTGATTATATTCCTGAAGGAAACTTTAAAGCTCAATTATGTTGCTAACTTATAATATTAGAAATGTTGTAAATTGGATGCAAAGGGAACAATCGGTATTATTTAGTTTGAAAGACAAATTATCTAAAAGATTAACATTTTCATCTTCCATTTTGCTGAATATATATAGCCATTACGACTGGAGTAATACTTTAAAGTTAACAACCCCCATCAAGAAGTCTACTCTCCAGGTCGAAGTGACCAGTGGTTTTCATTATTCACGGTGTATACTAAGTTAACTTCACCTGGAACAATGAAACTCCAGAGCAGTGGGAAATCTCAACACATAGGAGCTAAAATCATGATTTGGCAGAAGTAAGGACAGAGACAATGACTGAGGAAATATTTAATTAGGTAGAATCTGTGGAGAACTAATTCTTATGCATCTGAAAAGCTAACAAATGCATAAAAGCATGAATAGTTGCTCTAGGTTGTATGTGCTTGCACAGGGTGTATCCAAACAGGGTGAGCTGATATAATTTGTCCTGCTTGACATGTATATTTCCAGAACAGGCCTTAATGAATTTATGCAGCAGATATCTCCTGACATAACCCTTGAATGATGAGTTATTTCTTTCCTTTATGTTCTAAATTGATGATTACTTGCTATGTTTTAACAGCAATAGCATATTGACTGTTTGTCAAGCGCATATAAAATAGAAATACTGTACTTTCTTTGGTATAAAATTATTTTTGTTTTAATGTACAAAAGGTGACAGTGATGTGTGTTCTTTGTGTATATATACACTATTTGGACTAAAGTATTGGGACATCTGACCATTATACCAACAGGGACTTTTATGACATCTCATTCTAAATAATTAATATGTAGTTGCTCCCCCTTTGCAGGTATAACAGCTTCAACTCTTCTGGTAAGGCTTTCCACAAGTTGTTTGGAGTGTTTCTGTAGGCATTTTTGTCCATTCATCCAGTAGAGCATTCGTGAAGCACTGATGATGGATAAGAAGGACTGGCCCACAATCGCCATTCTAGCTCATTGCAAAGGTGTGGTTAAAGGCAGGGCTTTGTACGGCTGGTCAAGTTCTTCCACTTCAAACCCAGAAGAGTAGAAGCTGTTATAGCTGCAAAAGGGGGACCAACTATATATTAATGTATTTATTATTAAAATTCCCTGTTGGTGTAATGGACAGGTGTGCCAATACATTTGAACATATAGTATATACAGTATATACTTAAATGTATATATATATATATATTTTTTTTTTACTTATTAAGCTATATATCAGCAACTTTTTCTGCCATAGCTATTTTTTCATATTTAGCTTGAAGGCATTGGTAATGATTCTGTTTTGAAAACTAAATGATACGTCTACATCAGCATGATAGCATGACCTTAATCTCATTAACTGTGACATTTTAATCAATATTATTTTTCTATGTCTAGATTATGTTTCTATGAGTAAACATCCCAGTGGACAAAGGAGATATACTCATTACGACACGGACATAAGACAGACTTTATTCTAATGGAAAATGGAAATAGCTGAAAATATTTCACCCATGGTAAAATGTTATTTATTCACTAGTAGATGCATATCAGCAATTACCTTCAAGGGAAATTGCAGCTGAAAAATCAGGGTCAAGTAAAGACTAATGGTGTCCCTCTACTCCATAAAACAAATAACATATGGTTTGCAGAACTACAATAATAACTACAATAAAGTCATCTAGCAACCTGAGGTTACATGAGTAAGTTATCAGCCTTTTAAAGCAAATTTGTTAGACTTGATTCATAATAATAATGCCTTTTAGGATATGTCTTAAATTGTCAATCAGGTTTCCTTAACATCACAATTCATACAACGTCAATATGCAAGTAGCATTATAAGACTGGTCTATTTTAGAAGCTTATACATAAACTTTTTCACTTATTTATTCACAGAAATTGTTCAGCGACTATACAAAATGTAAGAATAATGTTCCAAGGCTCATTTGCTCATTTGCTTAACGCCATTCTTCAACATTTCCAGGCACAATCCCTCTAAGATTTGGATTAGCATAATACATAAATCACCCTGGATCACAAGAAAATATATCTGTTTAGTAATTTTCGTTACCGGAACTATTTTATACACAACATAAAAGATGCTTTTAATGAAATTCCACCTTTTGTTTGTTTGTTTACAGAGTCAAAATATTTACTATTTTTACTATACTATATTTAACGATTAATTAATCAAAAAGATTACAATTTTACTATAAAGTGTTTAGTTATTCAAATACCTCTGCCGTCAAATCTGAAATTTTGGTACTTTTTTTCTACAAAGTTAAAATAATACAAGCAAGTTACAAAATGACTTTCATTATTGATAGCCTCTGGTTAGTGCAGCCAATTTGCAGACTTGAACAAAGTAAACAGAATATGCTGGCAAGAGTTTGTTTTATTAAAAACCACGGGGACATTTATTACCCAGAATATTAAGAGTGGGGTAGACATGTTGGCTTTTATGAATACGTTTTAAATTAGGAATGGTTATATCACTTAAAATATTTTTGGAAAGTAATCTCTATATATATATATATTGCCAGTAATAGAAATGTCGATTTTCACCTCAGTGTCCAAATCATTACTACACTACAATTAATCTCTCCTGAAAGTGATTTTCTAAGTTATTACAGAGACATTTGGCCAAAAATGACCAAATTGGAATTGCGCATAATGCTTTAAAAGAGGGGATGACTATTATAGCAGAGATTTATAGCATACTCATACTATATGCAAAATAGAAGTATCATGTAATATAGAAGCCCAATTATGCATTTATAGTGCATATGGTTATTAAATGATTATATCAAATGCATATGCTACAAATCTCTCTCTCTCTCTCTCTTGCATTGCTTGGGAGTAGGGGGCTTAATGTATACTACATTACAACCTGCCCAGCCCTGCAGTCTGGGCCTTGACATTGATGTTATAGGACTGCCTGTTTGGTTCCTGCTTTGGTTCTTGAGTTGCGGCCAGCGCCCCACTAAGTGGACTCCAAAGTCGAGTGCCCTGCAAGTGGGCTTCCTGCCGTGTGCGCCCCAACCAGAGGGCTTCCTGCCGTGTGCACCCCAACCAGAGGGCTTCCTGCCGTGTGCCCCAACCAGAGGGCTTCCCCGTGTCGCCCCAACCAGGGCTTCCTGCCGTGTGCGCCCAACCAGAGGGCTTCCTGCCGTGTGCGCCCCAACCAGAGGGCTTCCTGCCAAGTGACTTTCTTTGTGTATATATTGTTGTACCATCATATGCAATACAACTCTTAATCCCCATCTTCTGTCTGTGAGTTATTTCCTGTGCCTGTCTGTACCAACCCCAAGCCATCATGCATCGTGGGGTACAGACAGAGCCCCTCGTATCCCCTGCACCTGGGCTCCTATCAGACCTGCTCCCCCGGTTCGTGACACACTTACATGTCAATAGGGACAAAAGGAATTGAAATCCAACCAAGCCACTGGCCATAATAGTCCACATAGAATTTTCCAATATGTTGTATTAATTGAGAATTGTAAAAGCAATCATGGTATTACCTGTTTTGCACCATGCTCATAGCCATCCAGTCCAAAGGATAAACATTTTTTCCAATGAGATCTTTAAACATTATAAATGTCTCCATCAAAACATCCTGAAAAAGATTGGTTAAAGAAGTTTATGTATACATTAGTAAAAAAAAAAGTTCTAGTTCAATGGTCTTGGTGCTGTTAACTGGCCAAAAAGTCAAAAGGTAGGAATCGCCAACAGTCTTAAGCTTAGTAGGGTCATCAAAGTTGCTCCAGACCAGTCTACTATATTGTATTGTAGCTTCCGTCACAGACCTCTCTCCATATTATCCTGGAAGATCACAGTGCAATATTTGCATCAATTGCTTCATATTCAACCAAAATAAAGTATATAGTATTTATCCCTCACACATTAAAATATACAGAAATCATGTTTAAACATTTCAGACTTACCACCAAATCTGAACTTGATTGAAATGTGTCAATGTAATATGTGTAATGTTGATCATCCATCTGGTCCAGAATTGCAGTCATGCATGCCACAAAATGACTCTGTAAAGAGATTACAAGATAGTTTGTTTTTGATGATTTCAACAAAAAGTCAATTTTACACTAAATATGCATTGTCATAACAATAGTAAGATGACAGTAATAACTATATTTTAATCAAAATATTACTATTTACATAAGGCGATAGAGCCAATGACATCAGAAAAATAGTGGCTTGCAATTCACAAAAGTTTTCCTTTTATGTTTACAATACAGGGTCTTCCAGACCCTGCTGTGATATCCGATCGCTCTGATGAGGCACAGACTCTGTGATCTCTATACAAACCCAGATATACATAAATAATTTAGGGAAACATAGCATATCATTTATAGATCAACAGAATAACACACAAATCCGGCTTTGCAGGTATAGATCAACTGGAAACACATATAAACTCAGCTTTAAAAGTATAGATAAAAAACCTAAATTACAGGCATAGATCACAGGTTGCACACCCCAAAGCCAGCCCTGGTATCCATATAGAACTTGACCAGCACTCAGATTACACACACAGAATACAGCCCAGCGTAAAACATCTTCGTTGCGGCGCTCATATTCCGGCGCTCATCATGAAAGCCTCAGGAGACAAAGGGGGCCGAGCGGTTGCTAAAATATATTTGCTTATATTAAACTGTTATCTCTCTGTTGGTTTAACCCCTTCAGTCTTCTATGGACGTACCGGTACATCCAAAAAACGCATCTCAAGAATCCCCTATGGACATATCGGTATGTCCTGCTCTTCTTGCTGCGGCAGGGACATAACCCTGCCACTACACGGGAGATCAGCCTGGACTCCCCTCTGAGAGCAAAAGCCAGCATTGCTGGCTTTCTGCTGCCCCATCTCATGTAACAACTTCCGGCATGAACTCCGGAAAACTGTTGCATTATTCCGGGTCGCATCACTGCTGATGTCACCTGGAAGGTTTGCAGAGGACAGGATATCCCCTGCAGCGTCTGTCCAGCAGGGGCTAGACCTCTAACCATACTGCACTGATAACAGGTGCATTTAAAAAAAAATAAATATAAATAAATAAATAGAAAAATATAATTACTAATACATATAATAATAAAAGAAAAACCCCCTATAGGTCCCCATTCTCCAGCACAACATCTAAAAAGTTTAACCCTCCTGCCCCTGTTCACAACCCCCGAACCGTTTAAGTTTATGCCATACGCATAAAAATTCTACGAATAATGTACACCTAATATGTTCCCTATAAGTGCTGGTAAAGGACACCTGACTTGATAAACTTGGAGGGAATTGAATATATCTATGCTTGTGTGCATATCTGTTTAAGCAAATAGAGGTATATGCACTTATGCCTTATACAGTTCACAGGATGTGTGCTATAGCTGGGCATCTATACTTTCATCACAATGCAAGAAGCACTTTCTATCATCTTTATACCTGAACTATTTTACTATTTCTATCACCTGTATATATTTACATAGTCTACCCTTCTGGTCTTTGTTTTTCTTTTAGGTCAAAAAGACTTTTAAGATATTCAAAGTACATGTTTTATATGCTTGTAGAAACAGATTGATAAACGATGACTGTTGTCTGTCGTGTTATACATTTTAATAACTGCGTTTGCGTCATTTATATCGTTGAAAGGCAAATATCTCCCTGTGTCCTTGACTTTTTGACATCACCATGCTGACTTTTATTAAAAGCAAGCAAGTCAGTGGAGATTCAGCCTATCGCCACTAGAGGTCCCCCGTTTACATTTGGAGAAAGCTGCTCAGTTTCCACTGCTTTTTATTATTTATTCGTACGCGAGCATGAACAGCAGACTTCGTGAATACAAACACTGATTTCTTCTGAGATAAAGCACTTACTACGTATGTTTTTTAAGGCTTGTATTATTCTTAGTCAAAACCCTGGCTAGTGAGCACGAATTAGAAGAGTTTACATATTCTCCAAGAATACAGGTAAGAAAATGTAATGTTTATATTGCTTTAGGGAATTATATATATATATATATATATATATATATATATATATATATACAGCTGACTCGCTTTTGAAATTGTATAGTGAATTGCTGTACAACTAAAAACAAACATTTGTATACCGTGTGTATTTATTTATAATTTGTAAGCAGGATGACTTTATTTTTAATTAGGTGCTGGTGTGGAAATATAGAATAACATCACTGTTACATTTCTGTTACTGCTGTAGATAACCAAGTTATCTTTAAAATTCAAGATGGGTATATATACTATAGCTTGATCAGATGTTTGCACAATACAACTTGTTCATGGAATCAAATATTGTAGCTGTGGGTAGTGCTCAACTTGTATAATCATCTTTGTGCAAATTCATTACCAGCTGTGAACTTGTCAGATCCCCTGCTCATTGGAATGAGAAACTTAAATGGCTTAAATACAATTTTGTAATGCAAAACATTGCTAAACAAAACAGAATCTGTTCCATACCTTTTGTACCTTGATATTATTCTGATCACCATTGTAAAATGTTTTCTAAAACTTTACAAGTTTGATCTCTTAAGTTGCTGCTCCCTTGCCTAGATTCCTCTTTACTGATCATATTGTAATGATTGAAGGAACAGAATTTGATAATATTACACCAATTTATTTATTTGACACCAACTGGTTATACTCTGTGTGAAGTGTACAGTTAGAAACAAATATAAGCTACCATAAGGCAAATGACTGGTCCAAGTTTTATTTTGGCATTTTAATTTGTAATCTTATATCGTCTTAAATATTGTTTTTTTCATAGTTGTCACAATACCAGAATTCGAATGATGGGCTTGAAAATGGTGTGGTACCAGTAGATAGATCAACGTGCCTTTATATTAAATGTAAAATAAAATATATGTACATGGTGGTCATGGTATTTTCTAATTTGGTCTATGTGTCTCTTTAATTATTAATGTATATTTTACAGCCTACTTATCACAACACAACCACACATGTATACCACCCCAAAACTGAAAGGTTTGGTTGGACAAACCTTGCAAATGCAGCATAAAAGCATCCAGGTATGGCATATGGAAAATGCATATTTTATCATTTATATCTGATTTTAACCACAACTAAGATCTGCCTATACATGGTTAATTGTGGCAAGCCAGCAGCCTGCCAGTGAAGTAAAAATATGATGAATATATGCTGGCTCACGCTAGCTGTTAATAAGAGGACACATTACATGGTAACAATGAACTGCAACTTATTACCGGGTAGTTTAATGTATATTAAGATTACCTTTTGACAACTTTAACCACTCATGGAAGGGAAATGTGTCAAAATACAATTTAGCCCTACAAGTGCAGGGATTTGTGCAGTTTAGTGTGTTGACACCCAATTATTTAAGGTGTCTTTCTGAGGTATATATTTAATATCCGTGTTTAAGATTGATCTCAGTTTCAGCAAATCTAGCTGTCATAAATGGAATGATTGTGTTAATTTAAGGAGTTGTGTATCTAATAGCTTTGAACTAGAAAGAAAAACAGCTTGATTTGATGGGTTGCAGTATCATGTGGGAAAGTTAATACTTTGCATATTTAGCTATAATTGTTAAATGCAAATATATTTTATTTTTATCTTTCAAACATATATAATGGGAATGCTGTGCTCACAATAATTTTGTGATTTATTTGCTTTTACATTACATTTCTACACCAAAACATACATGGTTTGTGTATAGATGCACACACAAAAACCCATTAATGTGACTTTGTAATCATGAAGGGGTGTGCTCCAAGAGGCGTAACGCTTGCCCCTTACCTGTGTTTGTGTTATTTAATTCCAAGACCACGTACAGTGTAGTCCTAGTAAGAGGCTGCAATGCAGGACATGTGATCATTCTAAATACTAGACAGATCCCTGGATTTAGAGCATTTTGGCTCACAACATTACCATTTTACAGCAATGTTCCTATTATGGCTTAATATTGTAGGGTAACATAAGCTTTTGAGAAATCAGAGGTCTCTTCTTTGGATATGTTCATAAGAAGACTTCTGAGGTCCTAAAAGCTTATCTTCTTAAATATGATCAAACAGGCTACAACAGGTGCTGGGTATCATTAATGATATGTTTCAAAAACTACTAGCAGAAAAACAAAACAGAAAATTGGAGTCAGAAAGAGTCCTCTTTAAGTCTTCAATGTCCAAATTAGAACCCAGACTCTTTACCAGTGTAATGAATCTGGGGCACCATAAGAGTTTCTTGTTATGGTTACTTGTGTCACAAATGAAAAAGACATTTATGTATTTATCTACTTACGTTAAGTATAAACAGTTTTAGTGCTCCCCTCTGATGAAACAATAGCAGTAGCACTATATGTGAACCACTTAAAATGCTAAACATTCACCAAGACAGTACAGGCTTTACAAGTGTTGGGTAACGTCAGGGCTGGCACTGCCATGGAGCAGAGTCGGGCAATTGTCCCAGACGGCACTTTTGAAGAGGCAAAACTTTGCCGCCCCAAGCGCCTTTTTTTTTTGAAGCAGAAGAGAGAGAGGGGCGCCGAGTGGTTTTCGCTTATCAAATTTTCAGTACCCGCTCAGCGCCCCTCTCCTCTGCGAGCCCTCTAGCTCGCAGAGGAGACGGCTTGTAATGCTAAGCACCAAAATATGATGTAATTTCCGGCGCTCAGGAGAAGCAGCGCGCACCACGGCAGAGCAGGGAGACTCTCGCGGCAGGACTGCTGGAAGGTAAGTGAAGTACAAAGGGAGGGGGGGAGATAGGGTAGATAATGAGAAGATAGAGAGAGGAAGGGTAGAAAAAAAAGTTGGAGCTCGGAAGCAGCAGAGCAAAGCCCCTCCATAGCCCCTCCATGGTCCCATGTGCATGAGGCCCATTTAAAAAGGGACCTCTCAGCTATCATTTGCATTAAAGTGCATATGATGACCGGAATGTCCTTTCAAGCTTATTTAATGCAGCCCATGTTTTCTTACATATTAAAATGGTCTCCTTCACTCGAACTGTCTGAAATATCCTGTAAATCATATTTTATTTAAGTTAGGGGCTGCACCTCCAATTGGCAAACCCAGCACATAAAGCATTGTAGAGTGATGTGTCCTTTAGTATAATACACTCTGCTAATAATCATTTACAAAAAAATGCCAATTTAGCTGATGCTTGTATTACGTGTGTTCTGTCCTAATGTACTTCTCACTTCTACAAGCAAGATAAACTGCATTATTTCATTATATTTTAGACTGTGAAAAAGGGAAATGTAAATATATTAAAATGTATATAGTTTAATAGAGATCCTGCTCGTTAAAAGTGTAAATGACACGGACCAGTGAAGCTAAGTATTATCTGTGCTTTGTGAAATCATTCATATATTTGAATCATTAGGACACTGGCAGGGGCGTACCTAGAGTATTTTTCACCTGGGGCGGATCCTGTAAGTAGCACCTCCCCCCCCCACACACACACACACACATACAACACACTTAAAAACAGCATAACTGCTATCATTATATACTGAGGCAGACATCACAGTGGGACAGCATAACCACTATCACTATATACTGAGCTGGACGTTGGTGGTGGTACAGCATAACTGCTATCATTATATACTGAGAGCGGGGTGACCACATTAGTCGTGTTTTCCAGGAGACATATAATTTTTACATATTGCTGACCAGACTAGTGCTGCCCTGCGGTATGGATACTGTATAACCGACTAATTGGTTCCCTTCCACAAGTCTATGCATCCCACATACTGCATGGCAGCACTTTATATGGGCTGGTCATCAATATGAAAAACATTGTGGTCACCCTGAGACAGACATTGACAGTGGTATATAGTGATAGGACTTATGCTGTAGCACCGTCACCTAGATTGTAAGCTTGTAAGAGCAGGACCCTCTTTTCCTTTTGTGGTTTATTTAATTTTTAATTTTACTGACTGAATGTAACAGCGCTACAGAATCTGCTGGTGCTATATACATTGTTATAATGTAATGTCTGTCTCAGTATAAAGTGATGGGAGTTATGATCTACTTTAGAAAATAACTCACATCACTATATACTGAGCCAGGCACTAATGGAGTGCAGCATAACTCCCACCACTATACACTGAACAAGACATTGACAATAGTGCAATGTAACTCCCATGGCTCTCACACACTAATGCTTTCTCACCCTCCCTCCTTCCCTCTCTTTCCTTCTCTGTCTCTTTTCACTCCCTCTCTTTCCTTATCTCTCTCTGTCCCTCCCTCCCTCTCTCTCTCCAACCGAGCCTGCTCCTCTAGAGGAGTCCACTGACTCTGGAGGGGCACGCAGCCGATGCCGGCCTGGTGGCACCCCCCTGATGAGTGGCACCCGGGGAGGAACGCCCCTTAGGCATGCTACTTGACACTGGTTACGTCAGTAGTGCCAACATTAAGCATAAACTTTAGTCCATACATTTTCTAGCTAATTGGCAAGTACATTGTAAAATGTTCTGTTTATTGATCAAGATTAACATGGGTTTTAAATGGGCACCAGGATAACAAATATGCTGATTTTCACAAAGAATTTATATGAACTTTCAAGACGTTTTAAAGATGTATTTAATGGTTGATTCTACCCAGTTTACATTGAAACGATTCCCAATATTCATGTGATGCCCAGAGCAAAGCTGATCAAAAACTAAATAGATGTTTTATAAGAAATAGCATGGTGCATGGTAACTAGCCAGGCCCTTATTAACAAGAACCCTAATTAATAAATCATTTCTTGGAATGGATTTAATTAAGATTGGTTGAATGACATCTGTGATGTTTTTTAAACAAATTTCCCTAGAGATTTCTAAGTAAATTACATTGCATTGCACACAAATTTCTGGTATGGGATGCCTGTATCCAGTAATCTTTTTTTTGGAAACGAG